>ML677410.1:1191243-1246747 GCA_007922305.1 Dermatemys mawii
AGCCTGAACATTTACACAGCAATTACACAGCCCCTTAACCAGTGCCCTGGTGAGCCGCAGGCAGCTGGCAAGGGCCAGCCTGCAGTGTAGACATAGTCCCTGTGAACAAAGGCAGAGAATCTGGGCAGGAGCGCTGAGAACATTGCTCTAGCATGGGGGGAAGGGGAGGTGCTGAGGAACTGCTGAAGGGCCGTGGGGCAGGAGAGAGGGAATTGGGAGCAGGGTGGGCATCAGCAATCCTTCCTTTCCAGGTAATTCTGCCCCACTCCATCCCCTCCCCTGCCTCTCTCGGTGGGTCTACACTGCTCCAGCCCCTCCTGATAGCTCTGGACAGCTCTGACCCGGACAGGGATTCAGGTCTGCAGCTCATGGGATGGATCAGAACTCAGACATTCTGTCCTGTGTGAAATCCCACTATTTCACAATTTGTGTTCAATCCAAATAAATGTAAAGTAATGCACATTGGAAAAAATAACCCCAACTATACATACAATACGATGGGGACTAATTTAGCTACAACTAATCAGGAAAAAGATCTTGGAGTCTTTGTGGATAGTTCTCTAAAGACATCCATGCAGTGTGCAACAGCAGTCAAAAAAGCTAACAAGATGTTAGGAATAATTTAAAAAGGGATAGAGAATAAGATGGATACTAGCTTATTGCCCTTATATAAATCCATGATGCACCCACATCCTGAATACTGTGTACAGATGTGGTCTCCTCATCTCAAAAAGGATATACTGGCATTAGAAAAGGTTCAGAGAAGTGCAACTAAAATGATTAGAGGTTTGGAACAGGTCCCATATGAGGAGAGATTAAAAAGGCTAGGACTTTTCAACTTAGAAAAGAGGAAACTAAGGGGGGATATGATAGAGGTATATAAAATTATGAGTGGTGTGGAGAAAGTGAATAAGGAAAAGTTATTTACTTGTTCCCATAATATAAGAACTAGGGGCCACCAAATGAAATTAAAGTGCAACAGGTTTAAAACAAATAAAAGGAAGTTCTTTACACAGCGCAGTCAACCTGTGGAACTCCTTGCCTGAGGCAGCTGTGAAGTCTAGGACTTAAACAGGGTTTAAAAGAGAACTGGATAAATTCATGGAGGTTAAGTCCATTAATGGCTATTAGCCAGGCTGGGTAAGGAATGGTGTCCCTAGCTTCTGTTTGTCAGAGTGGGGTGATGGATGGCAGGAGAGAGATCACTTGATCTTTACCTGTTAGGTTCACTCACTCCAGGGCACCTGGCATTGGCCACTGTCAGTGGACAGGATACTGGGATGGATGGACCTTTGGTCTGATCCAGTACAGCTGTTCTTATGTTCAAATTACAAACCCCAAAAATGCCAAAACATTTTGGGAAACAAACTTTTGGAAAATAAATCCTATGGAGTGAAACATTCTGTCCTGTTTAAATCCAAACATTTTCCTCTGGTGTAGGCTTTTCAAAATATGATGTTCTCTTGCAATGTGTAATAGGGGATCAGATAAATAAAGTTCAAAACCAGAAGCTGAAATGGTTTGTTCCAGTTTGTTTTCAAAATGACACTGTCGAGCTGCCAGCTGTGCCAGAAGCTTTGAGTTCAGAGGTATGGCGTTTTCTGATGGAAGAATGTTCTGGTGGGAAATTTGTGCCAGTTCTGCTGGTGCCAGTCCATGGGAGATGAGGAGAGTGTGTACCATTGCCTCAGATGGTTGTGGGTGGGGGCCTATCAGCCCCCCAGCACAGCTCTTTGGGGTGCTGTGTGTCAGTGCCCTGCGTGGCCCAATTAACACCTGGTAGCACAACGCCCCAATCCCCAGACCAAAGGGAGCCCCTCTTCTATCAATTGCACCAAGAGGCTCCCAGGGAGAGGGAGGGAAGCCTCTACACACCTAGCAGAATGTGTAGTGTCACGGTGTACAGGAAGGGACAAGGCCCTGTGCCAGCCCCACTGGCTCATGGGGCTCCAGCATGCAGGTGGTGCCAGGGACACCATTACTTACAGTTGCTCTGGGTGAGTCCCTCCCTAATTCTACTTAACTAGCCCGGCCTGCACAGCTGGGTGGGCACCTATGGCTAAGCCATCTGCTGAACAGTTACAGGCCATTAGCTTTAGCTAGGGGGAGTTGGAGGTGGAATCATTAAAGGGAAAGTTCACAGCACAATTAATAAAGCATGTTGGTAGGTCTCCTGATCCCAAGCATTCAGTTGCTTTTCCAGGCTCCACGAACTCCCTCCCCATACTGTGACGCTCATTTAGTTCTCAGAAAGATGTTGATACCGGGCCAGGGTGAGGCATGAATGGGCTCTGGGACTGTAACATGCAGCTAGATGGCATTATTTCGCCACTGCCCGAAATGTCACAGCAAGACCCCTGACAGCCCTGGGCCCCAGTGGAGACACTCTTAGGCTCAGGCTCAATGTACATGACACGGCGGTACCCACCTCATCTCCCTGCACAGTTATCACAGTGCAGGGAACCTGCACTGCCAGTGATTAGAGCCCTGGTGTGTCATTCCCTGCTCTGCATATGCATGAACTGCGTGAACCAATGATGCACAGTTTGACTGGCACTTTGCTCAGCAGCAATGCCACTGAGGACCTGCCTACTCCAGGGGCAGCTTAACCTTCCACAGTCAGCACAGCTCGGTCTGCACCCACACAGGTGCTTCCTCGCACTTTACACACCTGCCACACTGCTCGCCTGGGGCAGTGGGCAGCTCTTCCAACAGTGCCATAGCAGAGGCAGAGTGCCCTCAGAGTGGCACCGTGGCACATGGGACAAAGCTTTCTGGGATATGGTGCTGCCCAGAGTGCTGGGAGGAAGGAGGAGGAAGGAGGAGGAAGGGGGCAGTCTCACCAAGATGCATAGCTGCCAAGTCAGACATCATCCCCCAGGGCCAGGGGCTGCAGTGGTAAGTTGTGGGAGTTGGTGTGTGTCCTGGTCTTTCAGCTGGGGGAAGCCCCAGCTCCAGGTTGGGTGGGACCATTTCTGACTGAAGATTCAACCTTCTCTGCACACACCAATGGGCAGGGTTCCAGTGCTGCTCCCATCCCCTGCGAGGAGGGCAATGTCACCCCATTGCTTTCCCTACCCCCTCCTTTCACTGTCCCTCCTCCATCCCCAGCATCCAAGAGTCCTGCACTTGGATTCTCTCTCCTCCAGCTCTGGCATTGTCATCTGATACACAGTGAGATCCCAGGCATTTCTGCCTTGTGTCTCCCCGAGGTTCTGCAGCTCCAGTCACACACCAGGATTCTCCTTCCCTCCCTGCTCCCAGCATAGCGCTGTGCCTTCCCCCAGAAATCTGCCTTCTGGGAGGAGGCCTGATCTCTGCCGGAAGCTGGGCTCAGAGCCCTAGAGAGAGGGGCTGTCCTGAATCCTCCTGGGGTTCACCCTGCTGCTTCCCAGCCCCTGGAAGTAGTCGTTGGCTTCACTCCACTCCACTCGCCTACGGATTCCCTGCTGCTCACATGCCTGGCTCTGCCAATCCCCTGCCAACCAGGCAACACGGCAGCCAGGAGGCTGGCCCTGGTCTGGGCCAACATCTTTGCCTCCAGCAGCAGAAGGGCCACACCTAATCCAGAACTGCCCGGACCCCTGAGCTCTCGGCTCCCATCCCAGACTATTGCAATCCCAAGAGAGAAGGGAAGGCAGTGGTATATCCTTCCTGGCTTTGGATTCAGCTGCTGTTGGAGCCACTGGAAGTCCCACTGGGGCCTGCTGGTGCCCCAGGGAGGAAGCTGTGTATGAGGAACAAAAGCTGTGTCCCCTGCTGTCTCAGGCAGCCAGTGCTGGCCTGGCTTGTGTGCTGCTCCTGGGCGTATAGCTGCTGGATGATGAATGGAGAGGTAATGACCCAAGGAAGTTACAGACACTCCCTTAAACGGTCCAGGCCTCCGCATGCACAAGGCTCCTACTATTTATGGAGACAGCAGGGTAATGGCTCCATGTATAAATTACAGGACTGGTCTCCCAGGCACCAGCCAGGGCTGACAGCCATGCTCAGAGCTAAGCCCAGCCTGGACATGGGGTAGGGCTTCCCAATGCCTGGAGCAAACATTTTCTGCATCAGATCAAGCCACTCACAGTGGGTCAGAGCAGCAATTCCTCAGCAGCAGGTCTCCTCTGCAGTATCATGCCAGCCATCACCAAGGTGATAGCCCATGCCCATTCTGAGGGGACCACGCCCCATTCATGTCCCAGACACCAGTAGCTGAGGTGGCCTTGGAATCTGGCCCGCTGGGGACTGTCCTTCCTGTGGTGCTGCGGCTTCTGCAAACCAAAGCATCATCCAGCTTTATAGCAGCAGGGGCTGAGAAGGGTCTTCCGAGCCATGTACCGTAGGGGCCCATTGCACTGGTTTGGGAGGAGGGTGCAGGAAGCAAACTCCACATACAGGGTAGGCTGCAAATGCACAGGAAGAAGCTCCCGGGCCCAGGTTGGGCCATGGAGAGGCAGTGTTAGCCCACTGGGGGCACTAAGCAGCAATATTCTTGCCCCTTTCCCACAGAACATATACTGAAAAATGAATTGTGGGGGCCTGGAGCTGCTTGGGGCCTGAAGCAATTGCTTAGCTTGCTTCTGCCTTGTGCTGGCTCTGGGGCCATGCACACCATGTCTCTGCGGAACACAGCATCCTCTCTGGCACCCCGCACTGCTGGCCAGATTGGGCACTGCCAGAGTGTGGACTGCGAGCAGAGAAAGCCCAATAGTGAGAGCAAGACCCACTGACTCTTTCTGTGTGTGAGGATCCCAGGCCAGAGTGACTGCAGCCCCCTTTCTGGGCCAGCACAGTTCAGAGGAGGCAGGGGAATGAGGAGAAAGGAGCATGGGGGAGGAGAAAGCGAGGGGGCAGATGTGAAAGACAGGTGTCCCCTCTCCTTTTCTGTTCAGGCCCCTCCCACACCATGTTGGGATGGGGACCACTCTCCCCCGAGGTGCGGAGAGAGCCAAGGGGAGGAGGTGGCAGCAGATTTTACATCTAAATCCAACTCCTCTGTCTAATCTCAACCAGTACAAGTGGCTTAACCCATCGGACCAGCTCCAGAGCCTCCTCTCGTCCTCCTAAGCCCCGAGTTCCCCCCTTGGTAAGCTCTGAATCCGCAGGATCATGGGATTGCTCTGCTTGCTGCACAAAGCCAGATGCTTAGCTGCTGTGCAGGCCCCAATGGGATGGATTCCAATGGTGAATCTTAAAGAGCCCCTCTTCCCCGCTCCTTCCAGCATTCCCTCTGTTTCCCTCCCTCGCCTCTGGCCCAGCCTCTCTATCCTGTTGGCTCACTCCTCACACCCAGCTGCAGTGCTGTGGGGCTGAGAAGGCCTGTGTGCTTTAGCCTGGAGCGCAGAGTGAAGAGGGGTGTCCTGTCCCTTAACAATCTGAGAGGGCTGGCTCTGCAGTGCCAGTAGTGCCAGGGGAGGCAGATCCATATGGAGAACCAGCCCGTTCCTCCTCTGCCTGCCCTGGGGCCCCCGCCCTCATCGCTGCCAAAAGCAGAGCTGTGTTGAACAGGGGCAGCAAAAAGGAAGGACAGCAAATGGACAGGAGGTTTCTGGGACCACAGAGTGTGCGACCAGGCCCCATGGGCCAGGTGCAGGGACCCAGCCTATGGTACATAGAGCAAAGGGCAGCTGTGAGGGGTGAGAGAGACTCTACTTTCTGCCCCCTGTGCTCTTCAGCAGCGAGCCCACAGGCAGCTGCTGTTCTGAGTCAGGCGCATGGCACACGGGTGCAGGCATGGCACGGAGACAGTGGGAGACAGTTACCCCTGGCCAGGGGCTGCTCTAACTTCCACTCCTACTTCAGTGGCTCTTCTGGGGCTTTGCAGGGACACAAGATCACTGGGACACGTGTCTGCCCTCACCACACCCCTGCTCATCTCTAGTGTGTCAGCCTACCCAGCCTCGTCAGTCTCTATGCTGCCGCACTGCTCCCCTGTTCTGAGCTGTGTGCTCACAGAGGTTGGATTCCCTCTGCCAGCATCAGGAGTGGCATTCTGGCCATCTTTTTTTTTTTTCTTTTTTTTCTGCTTTGGGTGGCAAAAGCCTAGAGCCGGCCCTGGCAGCAGCAGCATGTCATGATGGGGGTCGCCCTGTGGTTCATGCTGCTGGCCATGGGGGAGCAGCACCCACACCTTGTGGCCTGGCTGGGTGGGCTCCAAGCGGGGGACATTCAGGCTGAGGGCCGCTCTGTGTGGCAGACGGAGCGGCCTGCAGGTGCCACAGGGTGGCTGCCCCCAGCACCGCAGCCGGGGCTGGGTGAAGTGGCCTGAGGCACCCAGGGGCTGCGGCAGGGTGGCCGCCTCACTGCGGCAGCATGGCCAGAAGCAGCAGCGGGGCCATAAAGCGGGGGGGCACTGCCTTGCAGTTCCGCTCTCCGGGGCCCCGCTCCCTCTGGGACTGCCCTGCCCCAAAGTGCACACACACATGCACACACACACACACTGTGCACGTTGGTGCTGGGAACCCCACTGCTTACCCCAACCCTGCTAGTGCTGGACCGACTGGAGGCGAGGGGGGAGCAGGCGGAGTCAGTACTGGTGGGAGGGAGCCCAGGGTTGGGGTGGCAGGGAGTGCGTGTGGGGGAGGGCACTGATAGGGGTGGGGGAGAGACCAGGGCTGGGGTGGGGGACAGCCAAGAAATTTTTTGCTTGGGGCGGCAGAAAACCTAGAGCCAGCCCTGCCAAGTATGTGGGTGACGTGAGTGATGCTGGCTGGTTGTTGACTCAAGCACGTCATGCTTTTTCCCTCCAGGGTGAGAGCTGATGATATGGACAGTATAAAGAAGGGCTAAAATCCCACAGCTCTGACAGCACAGGAACCCCAACAGCTCTAGTTCTTTACAACATCAGAGTGGTCACCATGTGCTGGGGGCAACATGTCGTGTCCGCTGCTGTGCAGATGAGGCATGGTGTGTTGGTGGGGTAGTGCCCGGCTGCCAGGGCATGGCTGTTAGGGCAGTGCCCGGCTGCCAGGGCATGGCTGACAATCAGGCACATGGGGACATTCAAATGAGGTCACAGTTTGCATTTAGAACACTTACTATTAAGTTCTAAATTTGCAAACACCAATATTTTTTTCTTACAACCTAACTGAATTCCCAGGTTGTCAGGTATCTGTCACATTGTAACCACAACCTCAGAGAATTCTGAATGTAATTGGTGTCTTTTTACAGCCTTACATTCAGTGTTCTGTTTGGGCATTTCAGTGCTTAATTTGCTGGCTTGTCCACTCTAAGCCCTTCCATCACTGGGATCATGGACACGTGAATGAGAGAGTCTGGCATTTGTCCTGCAGCGTCAAATGTGAGGAGAGAGACATGAATGAGCAATTCCCATTTTAACATAACTTGCAGTTTTATGATCTTATGTAGGAGTTTTGCTTAGTCTAGTTTCATAACAAGCTTCCTAGCCAACAAGATTTGTCTAATTAGAGGTACACACAATTATTTTGCTCAGTAGGAAAAGACGTGCGATTCGACTATGCTTATGTACTATGCTGATGGGTGCTACGGAGTCCCTACCACAGATTGGATTTAGATGAGAGAGGGAGATTATAGTCAGAGGCTGCTGAGCTGTCAGCATGTCTTTGATGCTGTGGAGCGTGTCAGTAACATGAAAGGCCAGACTTGTTCCAGCCTTCGTGTGACTAAGAGAAAGATATTTGCAGCACTGTTCTGGGGAAACTGCACAATGGATGGAGAACGCTTGGTGAGATGTTGTCAGCACCGTGTGACAGGCCTGTGGGCTGTTTGGGATAGTCATTGCATATTATTCTGTCTAATGGACTATGTGTGAGTGGAGCACTAAGGTCAGTGTCAAGATAGATTATGTAACCTGACAGGGGACATCCATCCTTGGAAGGTTAGGATTTGGTCGGGGAACATTTTTCCCTGAATGGCAGGCAGGGATAGGCAGCCATTCATCCAGTTTTAGGACAGACAGAATCATTTGTCCATGTCCAGGACTGGACATGACTTTAGTGTCAGAGCATGCTGCTCGCCCCTACTGGTGTGACCTCACACACGCTGTGCACACGAAATCATGCCGTTGGGGAAGTGGTCATACAGGTGAGGAAAGGACATGTACAACAGAAGTTCCTGCCTGGCTGGTATTCCAGGGCTGCATCAGTGGCCACCCAGTGTAACAGTGTTAACTGGCAGTTAACAAAGTCTCAGCATAGTTTATTCCCTACATTTAAAACATGACTGGTAATGTTGTATTTGAATGCCTCTTTTGCATGTCCCTTATCTACATAGGCCCTGATTCTGCACCTGCATATGCTGCACTTTGCACATGGGAGCAGCCAAGCTGATTTCAATGGGGCAGCATTATGCTGGGTCCAGTTGAAAATCCTGCCTGTAGACCCAAACGCTTTGGGCAGGAACCGTTTTGTTATGAATTTGTACAGCACGCAGCAGGGCGGGGCCCTGAGCCCAAAGGGGGCTGCTGGGTCTGACTGTAATTCTCATTAATTAATCATAAATAATGCTAATGAATAATACAATATTTTTAATGTACAAACAGTTCCTGGCTCTGAATAATGCCAATATTTTAAACCATTAAAAACCAATGAGATAATGAATACACCATTGACCGGCATGTGGGATAATGTATGTGAATGCAGGTGTGATAATGAACATGAGTGTGGGTTTTCAACCTTCTGCTACAAACCTGCGTTCTGCTGCCAGTGGCCAACAAATTGGTGTGCCATTTCCACAGTAAGCCCTGGGGCTTTTGTTCTTGGCCATCCACCCTGTTACAACCCTACGCCACTGGAATTCTCACCAAGTTCCTTCCATACTTCTTATCCCACTAATGAGACTGAGTTACAGGTTCCCTGTTGGGCCCAGCCCACAGAAGATGTGACCCTGTTACAGCGCCCACTGACCTGCCAGTGTCCTTAGCTCAAGCTGTAGTAGCTCCTGTTGTTAGCTCTGGATGGACTTAGTTCAGTTCCTGCTGTTAGCCAAAATGGCAACCGTCACTCTGACATGAATCACCTTAGCTTCAGATTCCAGGGGCAGAAGGGACCTGTGGTAGGTGCACTTGCCCCACACTGAAGATGTAGGGGTTAAATCTGAACTCTTGGTGGCAGAAACCATGCCCCTTCACCTCTGAAGAGCAAGCTGCAACGGGAGTACTGGTATAAAGGAGAGCCAATTAGCTCATTTGGGACTGACCGTCAAGGACGGAGTACACACATTGCCAATTCCAGCCCGGGTGCAGCTGAAGCCCCAAACTGCAGAGGAAGCCAGAGGCACTGAGATTCAGGCAGATAGCCAGGTCCCGGCAGACACCTAAGAAAAGTTGGAGCCGCCGGGAGGAGCCCAAGCCAAAGAACCTAGAGACCCTGGAGACATCCATACAATGGTAGAAAGTGGCCCAGGGGAACTAGACAGTGGACCAGTTATAAAACCTGACATTTAGTCAGAGTGTTTTAGTTGGATCCCCACAGATTCAGTGACAAGCACACTCACCACTGCCAGTGTCCTCGGCTGGGCCCCATGGGAGTAGGGAGGCCCTGGGTCCCCCTACCTCATCCATCACCCACCCCAAGTGGTGGCCCACTTCCCTAACTGGCCATGAGGCTGCCCACTGGCCGTGTTCATGCCTTGCTCTGCTTACTTTCTCCCAAGCAACCATCTGCCAGCTCCTTGCCAATAAGGGTTTCGGGAGGAGCTTTTAGGTGCACCATGAGTGCTGGAGTGCTGGAGTGCTTCTACAGCCTGGTCCTGCGCTGGCCAGGGTGACTGAGTGATGAGGCAGGGGGAGACCAGGAGGGGCAAAGGCTGATGCTCCGCAAACAGACAGTGCAGGGGGTCAGCATGAGAAGCATGACAAGCACAAGTTCATGGGGACAGATGCGCTGCATCCAACGGTGCTAAAGGAGTTGGCCAATGTAACTGCAGCACCATTGGCCATTATCTTTGAAAACTCATGGCAATCGAGGGAGGTTCCGGATGACTGGAAAAAAGCTAATGTAGTGCCCGTCTTTAAAAAAGGGAAGAAGGAGGATCTGGGGAACTACAGGCCAGTCAGCCTCACCTCAGTCCCTGGAAAAAGCATGGAGCAGGTCCTCAAGGAATCAATTCTGAAGCACTTAAAGGAGAGGAACATGATCAGGAACAGTCAGCATGGATTCACCAAGGGGAAGTCATGCCTGACTAACCTAATTGCCTTCTATGATGAGATAACTGGCTCTGTGGAAGAGGGGAAAGCAATGGATGTGTTATTCCTTGACTTTAGAAAAGCTTTTGATATGGTCTCGCACAGTGTTCTTGCCAGCAAGTTAAAGAAGTATGAGCTGGATGAATGGACTATAAGGTGGATAGAAAGCTGGCTGGATCGTTGGGCTCAACGGGTAGTGATCAATGGTTCCATATCTAGTTGGCAGCCGATATCAAGCGGAGTGCCCCAAGGGTCATTTCTGGGGCTGGTTTTATTCCATATCTTCATTAATGATCTGGAGGATGGCATGGACTGCACCCTCAGCAAGTTTGCAGATTACACTAAATTCGGAGGAGTGGTAGATATGCTGGAGGGACATTGCATTAGCAATTATCTCAGGCCTTGCCTTCTGCCTAGCCAGTCTCCGCTGGGCACACCCTGCTTGTGGACTTCCCATGGGGAGGAAAATAGGACACACTAGACAAGAAATGGTGCATGCTGGCATCAAACAGACCCACTAGCTCCTGGAAACGTCCTGGGCATGGGTGTCTCAGCATCTTGCTGCTAGTGTCTGTACATCAGCGCTTTATGCAGATTTCCAAGTGGGGTGCAAAGGGCTCTCTCACATCCCATGTGAGTCCCACACATAGCCTCAACCTGCTGCAGTGGGCAGTCAACATGTGCCCTGAAACTGACCCTGCCAAAGTCCTGCAGCGGCTATCGTACAGCCTGCTGCCTGACAGCTGGAAGGAGACATTCCAAGCGTGTGACACCAGCAGGGGGATGGGAAGAGGAATGGTTCAATCCTGAACATGGTACAGTCATGACATTTTCTGGTGCTGAGGCTTCCACTCTTGCATTAACCTTTCCTGGTGACTTACGTGCCCGTGTTGACCGATGCTCTGCCTGCAGTATGACAGTGATTTGTTTAAAGAGCCCGCACTTGGCCTTGCTAACGCTCGCTCCATGATGTGACAGTCTTTAAAAAGCTTCTGCATATTTCCACTTCACTCCCTCATTTGCTGTTGTCAGCGCCAGGAAGCATCCAGGTCACAATGGTGCTGGTGGGACTGGCAGAAGCTCTTGGGCCCTGGCTCAGAACGAGAGTGCCGGGGCCGATGCCACCCACCCAACACCACAAGTGAGCACTTGGGGTCTGAATCCTCTCAGCTCCACATGGCAGATGGGGCAGGCCAGCAGCTCAGTGAGTGGTGCCCTCTGCCCTGGACAGTGCTCTGGGGGAGTGGCTAGAGGGTGCCCTGGGAGGTCAAAATAGATGACTACAGGAGTCCCTTCTGTCTTAGAATCAGTGACCAGAGTGAACTGGCCTCCAGCCAGTATTATTATGGGCTCCTTCCCTGCTTTGCCTCACAGAGCTGGGGGTATGCGTGGCTGCCCCAATCTGCCCACTTGGTGACAATGTTCCCAGTAGCGCCAGGATGGGGAGAAGTCAGGTAATTGCTATAGAGGAATCCATCACCTCTGCAGGATCTGACCCTCCGCTCTGTGTTGTAATGAACTCTGGACACATGCGGTCACTGCCGGTGTATCTAATGCAGGAGACATCCCTTTCTTGTTTCCCTGGCTCTCCCACATCCTACCAACAGGCCCCTATTTCTTTAAAGCCAGGCTCACTCAGACTATGGCACAAACAAGTTGGAGCTGCCTTTCTTGTATCTTCTGGCGAGTGTATGTGGTGACCCAGTCCTTGGAACGCTCAGCGAACTCTCCAGGGTCTGCACATTGAAGTGACCTTGGGCTGCAGCCCAATGCAGGCACAAAGAAATGAGGGTGCAGTGGGTAGGCCAGGCCTGAGGTGTGCCTGACACCTTGACTCTGGCTTGCTGTACATGATGCCGTAGCTCTTGTAGCTGTCTGTGTGGATGCTGCAAACCTAGCCATGAGCACTGAGGTTAGATCTGCTCCTGTTAAGCACAGCCAGGTGTGTCTCCTTATACATCCCATCTACTGGGGTGGGAGTGGTTTGCTGTCTCCATTACTGATCAGTTAACAGTAATTCCTCTTGGTCAGGGTCCCTGGCACCCACACTCTGCCTCAACAGCTGGCTGCTGGCCATCCATCATGGAACTTCCCCTGATCATCTGCAGGGTGCATGGAGGGGCTATCCTGCTGCCAAGTAACAACTGGTGTAGGTACCCTTCTCCTGATTTCCCCCAGTGTGCCAGTCATGCCTTTCCAGTCCCCCGCCACACGTCTTGACAGTTGCAGAGAAGATGCAAACAAGCCAAAAGGAGGAAAGTATGAAGCCAGGCCTATGTTGCTGCTGTAGCTCAAAGCCTGGGCACTCCAGGCAAAGCACTGCATCACTGTATAGCGGGCAGTCCCCCTGAGGCATCCCACAGTGCCCATCAAAGGGTACCCAGAATGCAGTGTGCCAGGCACACTGCATCCCTTCTCTGAGCTGCAGCCAGTGCTCTTGTGAAGGCATGGCAAACCGGCAGGGCCCCGAGCCAAGGCACCATGAGCAGCATGACACACTCGAGCAGTAAGGGATCAGTTGATCACTGTCTCTTGATTGCTCGCTGTAACAAGCAGGCAGCCCAGGTCACGATGGCAGTGCTCTTCTGCTCTCCTGCCTCTGCCATGATTCCTGTGCTCCTGCTGTCAACTGTGGAAGGTGAGCTGCCTCATTACAATTGATTTCCCATCACCTGGGAGATCTGGGCATGGGAGTTGTCAGCTGGGTTAAGTGAACCAATCAGTCTGCACAGCACATTACAGGGTCTAGTCCATTATGCTCACCAGAGCCACCACTTCCTATAATATCATTTGCTATAAAATCTGCTTGCACTCTTTCCAGAGGAGGGAGCATATGCACACAAAGCACTGCCAGTTGTGGGCCCACTGCACAGTTCTAGAGAGATGCCCTCCCCTGAGTTGCTGAGGCTGGTGGGTGGCCACGTCCCCCTTGCATGCTGCACTGAGCTACCATGGCATCGCCAGCACTCCAGGGGGTTGGCCCTGGCTTTCTGGGCAGCATGGAACAGAATCACTCTGAAAACACCTGAGACTCCCACCCCAAGCCCATTGGTCAGGGGCTTGTGCCTGCTGGAGTTGGACAGGAAGCAGTAGGCTGGAAATACGTGTAGTTCAATGGCTCCATCTGGGTGGGTACAGCTCAGCCTACTGGGCCATTCAGTCCATTCAGATTCTTGCATCGTTCATGGGGCTGGCCAGCAAAGAAGCCACTGCTCAAAACCCTGCTCTGGCCAAGGGGCCCCACCTGCAAACTGCAGCAAATGGGAGAGGATGTGCAAAAACTTTGCATAAGGGAGGGCTGGGAACAGATTCACCATCCCCTGAGCTCCAGGAACAGCCATGAATCATACTGCCAGGGCCTGAAAACTCCTGGCTGATGGGGGAAGTGCCCGAACAGTGGTAGAAAGCAAATCTGGTACTGAGCTTCAAAGGCCCAGCACAGAGGACCTGGCAACGACCATCCCATATGTCTACTAGTTGGGAGGCAGTAGCAAAGCAAACATCACTGAAGCTCCAGGGCCAACCCTGCTATCTTACTGAGTTTTCCTCCATCCTGGTGGCTGTGGGAGTTTGCTCGGCTGGGTTGAGCAGGAATTGAGCAAGGTCCATGGGGTTTGTCCTTGATGGAGCCAATGGAATCACAGGTTTATACAAAAGAGCCCTTCCCAGGCAGCCTGGACTGCTGCATGGTGAGAACTGTAAAACTGGTGGCTGAAGGACTGGAGGCAGGGACTAGAGCCACATTTGTGCCAAGCCTTTGCTGTGGTGACAAACAAAAGCTTGTTCATGATATTAATTCAAATCGGCTTCACTCCAACACTGTCATCTCGACTGGAAATGGCTACAGAAACGAGAGCAAAGGGCAATGCAGGACAGTGGATGGAGTTGCTGGGGCCGTGCTCAGAACTGGCTAGATTTGCATATTAATTTGGATGTATTCCCACTAAAAGGCCCCAAGTCGGGCCTTGCCAGAACAGTGTGTCAGGGAGTGACTCAGGCACCATGCAGCTGCTGCCATAGCTTTCAACATAAGACAGAGCCCGCAGGCTAGGCAGTGGCAAGCTAATCTCTGCCCACACTGGCAGGCCAGGCACTTGCAAGCTAGCCTCTGTCCACATCAGAAGACGCCTGGGAAGAGATGAGCTCTGTGACATGCTGAAATTTCGTCAGACTGGAGGTAGACCTGAGTGCACTGGGGGGAAGGGGGAGCAAATTCCCAAGTGGGGCCCTCCTCCTTTACCCTGCTGGGCTGCTGCTGGAGCTCCTCTTCAGGTGACAGCTGTGGCAGTATGGCAGAGGGGAGGGGCAGTGTCTGAACTAGGGAGGTCCTAGGTCAATACGGGCTTGACAGGTCAAAATCAACACCCTAAGCTCCAGTCAGAAGCCCCCAGGCAGCCAGTGCAGGCCCCTGGGATCTAGTCTTATATGCTCATGGCAATTTCCTCTGCTGACTATCGCATTATGTCCCAGCCTGCGGACAGTTTGTTTGGTGCATTGCAATTATCTAGGCTCAGGGGTCAGGACCACATCCAACAAGAACAGATAAAACCTCCTGGCCTGGCCGGTGCTGCCACCTGATCTTCTAGCACAGCTGGGAGTCCGGTCCGCCAGGGTCACATGCCCTCCATTAGAGGGGTGGGCAGGACTTGTGCCATTTCCAACAGAAGCTTCCCCCAGCCAGCTAGCATCCTCAGTCTGGTCTGGGCTCTCAGCCAGCTGGGTCTCAGCCATGTCCCGTCTCCCCCCACACAGCCTGAGACACCCGAGGGCTTCGGCTGGGTGGGATACAAAGGGGACCTTTGGCCACATGTTACAAGCACACAGGTGACCCTGAAGGGCCCACACTAGCCTCCCCGCAGCCCTCTCCCTACATCAAACAGGGGCTGCGGTGAAGCCCTGCATGGGCCCACGTCACACGTTTCCCACCAGAGTGTTCAGAGTGACAGAAGAATAGCACCACCTGAAGCCACACGCCTCAGTGCCCTGCAGGGGGGTTTGCTACTCACCAGTCACCAGGACCCGAGATAGCTGGCAGAGCCAAGGCTCCTGGCATGGACCCCAAGCCCATTCACCACAGCAGGGCCTGACCAGGGTGCAGGCACTCTCTGAGATGGGTCTCACCTCAGCCCCCTGAATCCAAAGAGCAGGTAGCACATGGCTGTAGCTGGCCAGTGTCCATGAGCAGCTGTTGGTCTGAGGTTTCAGTTCCTCTGGCTTGGATGAAGCCATTGACGATCTCAGGGGGCTCTGCACGCTGCCCACTCCATGCACTGCTCCAAGGAGCAGCCAGCATGTCACTGCGGTCCCAGGGTATGAGGCCCTGGGGGCTCCGCATGCTGTCCCTGCCTACAGGCACCGCCCCCGCAGCTCCCATTAGCCACAGTTCCAGGCCAGTGGGAGCTACTGAGGTCATGTTTCGGGCGGGGACAGTATGAGGAAACCGCAACTCTTCCCAGGGGCTACATGGATGTGCCTGCCACTTCCGGGAGCAGCATGGGTCCAGGACAGGCAGGGAGCCTGCCTTAGCCCTGCTGTGTCGCTGGACTTCTAGTGGCCTAAAATCTCCTGAATTGGCTTTAGTAGCCTCCAAGAGATTGAGCCTGATTCCTGGAGACTCCCGGCAAAAACAGGAGGGTTGGCAACCCTAAGCCTGGACAAATCCACCCTAGCAGCCCTCAGCATAGGCACCCCCCACCAACTCCTCCCTGTTCCACCTAGCCTCTGCCCTCCAATTTGCCCATACCTCTGCCCCCAGATCCAGCCTCTCGTGTATATACAAACCTGTAGGCTGCAGAGCTCACCTGGAACACTCCCTTCACGCTCCGCCCAGCCCTAGACAAGTCACTCTCCACATAACCTCTTCTTTTCAGGCTGCTGTACCTCAACCTTCTCCCATATATGCACCATCTTCCCATATACCCCCGCCCTGTCCTGTTGAGCTTGGCCTTCCCTCTTGGTTCTGTCTTTGCTTGTATGAACCCATCTCTGAGCCATTTCAGATAGACCCCGCCTTTCTAGGGGCAGACCTCCTCAGCTCACTCCAAGATGCTCTGGAATGGCCCCCATCTTCTTTGCACTGGGCCAGAAACTGCCACCTACACCCACTGGCGTAGCACAGTAGAAGGGCCTTCCCCTCTGAGCCAAAGAGCAGCGCCAGGCTGAGCAGAACCCATTTCCCAGAGATAACAGCATGTTTTCTGAGTGAGCATGTAGACAAATAAGGTCAAATGGTCCCCTCCCTGAAGCCATCAAAGCGCCAATGACTCCGTAATATTTAATGGCTTGTTTTGCTCCCTAAATGATACAACGAAAAGGATTATTAATGTTAATAGCATTCTTATCATATTTTAATGGCATCTTGTATAACCGAAATGTCATCTCAGCACATATTTCTCTCGCTCTCACCCAGGGCGCGGCGTAATCACGCTCCAGAGAGACGCAGCGAGGGGAAGAGGCAGGGGGGCCAGAACAGATGCCGGGCTGAGCACTGCCAGCTGGGGCAAGGGTTGTGGCACTGTAAAGCAAACAACCCCTCCCGCTGAAGAACAGGGGAGGAAGGGAAGGAGGGTGCAGGCAGAAAGCAGAGAGGACCTCAGGGGGCATGGCCACAGAGAGGGGGCAGCGAGGGAGAGTGCTGTGGAGAACGCTGGCAGCCTCTAGGGCAGGCGTGTCAGGGAACATGGGTCACGTATATTTGAGGATTGAAATGCCAAGTGTTGCTCCCTGAGGCAGAGCAGAGGGGCTAGGCCCCAGTGCATATTGTGGGTGCTGACCCTGCTGCCGCACAGGGCCAGCCTCCTGTGATAGTGGTACATCCTGCAGTCTGGGAGCAGTGTGCCAGGGCAGTCCTAAATCACTGCCTTGCAGAGCCCCAGGGGCCAGGCACCTGGGGCTGGAGGCCTGTGCCGGGGCCTAAAAACTGTTATGCCTGTGGGCGAAAAGGACACTTGAAGGGGGATTGCCTCTACTGGAATGGAGCAAAGAGGCTTCACCTGAGGCAATGTGGGACTGCTAGAGTACCCCCTGTGAAGTTAACAGGGGGACTCCAAACTTGTTGGGCCTGTAGGGAGCCTGGACACAGGAAAAGGGAGTGCCCCTACAGGACTCACAGGGCCCAGGCTAGCCCTGAGGTGGTCAACGGAAGGCACTGAATGTGCTTCCTGTGCCACACACTGAGCCTATATATGCACCAACCACAGTGTGCCAGATAAAACAGCCTAGCCCCCAGAGAGGGAGGGGGAGGCCAGTTGATCAGGCCAGGTCCGAGACTGCCCCGAAGGAGAGGGTGGTGATGACCCGGGCCATAGAAGGGGATTGTCTGGGGCAGAGAGACTGCAGACAAACCTTGGAACCTGCATGGGAGCCGGGAGGGCTACGGTGGGAACTCTAACCGATAAGGGAACCTATGCGAGAGCTGAACAGGCTACGATGGGGATCCAAACAGTGGTGAAAGGGAGCCGGCTGCTCCGGATTGTGGAGAGCCTATGGCAGAAGAGGGACTCCCTGCGGGCCCAGCTGCGAGGGATGCTGGGGTGATAGGGATTCTCTCTCTTCCTTCCCTCACAACCCCCGTGTGTGGTCTTAAGGAGGAAGGTGTGTAGCAGGGTGATTACCTGCTCCAACTCTGGAAGGTTTAAAAGGCAGCCCTGTAGACTGTAGAGGGCTGAGACTGGGGAAATCAGCAAAGGCTGATTGGGAAGGTGGCCACAGGTGGGGCCAGGCCCAATCAAGCCACAGCTGGCCCTTATAAAAGGGCTGTGAGCCAAGCACTCAAACAGTCTCTCTCCAGGCTGGGAGGGAACAGGGCCTGGTTGCTTGCGAGACAGGGTACCTGAATTGGAACAGTGCTGGGGGAGTAGGCAAGGGAGCTGGGGAGCTCCAGCCTTGCAATTCCCTAGGCTGCTGGCCTGAAGAGAGGGCTAAGGAGGGTACTGGAGCTAGGCCAAGGCAGCAAGTCCAAAACCTCCTTGCCTATGATCAGTGGCTTTTACACTGCATTCTGCCCCAGGGAACAGGGGCTTGATGATGACTGGCAGTAGCCCTAGACTGAGGCAAGGTGAGGATTCGAGGATTGGTGGTGCCCCAGGGAGGGGAGACCCCGAGGCAGGTTGTGGGGGTATTGCCAGGGGGCAGCACCCCAGGAAAAAGGGCACCAGGGTTCATGAGGCACATGGGAGCCTACGGACAGTGAGACACTGGCCTGCACAAGACGCTCTGAGCTGGAAGAGCTAATTCCCAGGAGGCCAGCAGGAGGCGCCACACTGGTGAGTCATCACGCTGCTACAGCATGCACCAACCCCACAGTGTACATACACACACACATGCGTATAACTGAGCCTATATATGCATCAACCCCAGTGTGTGCATGCACACACACACACTGAGCCTATATATGCACCAACCACAGTGTGCACGCACACACGCACACACACACACACACACACACACACACACAATGTGCCTATGTATGCAAAAACCCCACAGTGCATATGCACACTGAGCCTTTGTATGCACCAACCCCATAGTGCACATACACACAGACACACACAGCGAGCCTACGTTTGCACCAACCCCACAGTGCGTGCACACACACACACACAGAGACATGCTGAGCCTATGTATTGTGACAGAGTTAGACCAGAAGGGTATAGAAGAGTGCTGGAAGGCAGGTATATCAGCCTCAGGATGTGCAGATCCCTGTTCCCTGGATAGCCAAACAAAGGCTACTCCAGGCCAGTCAGGAAGCTTCTAGAAAGGAGTAGAAACAGCTAGCCTGATTGGGACACCTGAAGCCAATCAGGCACTGGCTGAAACCAGATAAAAACCTCCCAGTTAGTCAGGTGGGCTGTGGGTGTCAGGAGCTGTGGAAGGAGGTTATGCTGTTGGTGAGACTGAGTGGTGGATAACATACCGTACGCAAGGAAGGAGGCCCTGAAGTAAGGGTGAAGTGGAGTTTGAAGAAGTGGGGACTGCTGTGGGGAAGTAGCCCAGGGAATTGTATTGTGTTTTGTGGATAAAAAGTCAGCCATCTTAGCTGATACTATTAGGGTCCCTGGGCTGGAGTCCGGAGTAGAGGGAGGGCCCAGGCTCCCCACTCTTCTGCCTCCCTTAATTAGTTACTGAGTAAGGGAGGTCACTCTGGGCCTAGATGAGTTTCTGAGGCCCCTAAATCTGCCAGGAAGCGCAGGACCCACAAATACAGACTCGGAACTTTGTCACAGTATGCACCAACACCACAGTGCACATACCCCCCCCAACACACACACACATACATGCTGAGCCTATGTATGCACCAACCCCAGTGTGTGCACGCACACATACACACACAGACACACACACAAACATACTGAGCCTATGTATACACCAACCCCACAGTGCATGCACACACACAGAATGGATACACCAACCCCACAGTACACACACAGATAGAGAATGCATGCACTGACACCACACGCACACAGAGTACGTGCATACAGTGACACCTCATGAATGCATGCACATGAAGTAAATGCGCAAACCCTGCTGCTGGAACTGAAACAAAATTAAATTATCGCTTCCTTGTGAAACTTCCCTGCAGCCAGATTCAGAACATTTCGAATGAAAATGTTTTGTGTGAAGCTTTTCAAGGGAGCTCTCTCCTCCCAGCTTCCCATTCCAACCCGCTCCAGGTACCAGCCCAGCAAAAGCCCGGTGCTGTGAGCCTGCCCTATCCTTTGGGCTCAGGTTCTGCATGACAGCTTGAGCTCTTTATGTGGGTGTGTCTTCATGGCCAAGTTAATGCAGTCTCTTTCCTAGGTGCTGCCCCAATCCCCACCCATCACACACAGACCCTCTTGCCCAAATTCAGTGGAGCTTTACACCCAGATTAGCTGGCTCCTCTTGGGGTGTGGATTAGAGCCCAGGTTCTGCTTTCTCCTGGTCTGGTAACCTGTCCTCTTGTCAGGGAGGACACAGGCTAAATCACTCCGGCACCTTCCCACAATTTTCCTGTGCACCCAGAAGAAAAGATGTGTTCTCCCATAACTACAGTAGGCCAGCCTCAAGAGACAGACCCCATGGGAAGTTTCACCGCGGGTGCTGATACATCAGTTCCCACCCTCCCCAAAGTGTAAGCATCTTTCACCATAACACAGTGGACACACCAATCACACACGCAGCATTTGCATGCACACCTCCTTCCTAACAACACACACCCTATGCATGCAGACACATACTGCACATCAGATCCAGCTAATCCTAGCTGTCTGCCTGTTCATTTACACTGCACTCAATGTGCTGGTATGGGAGTAGGTGACTCATGCTGACACTGAAGTGTGTTATCCACAGTGCTGTACATGATGAGACCGCTGGGGACATTTCCCTTAACAATGCAGTGTAGCTGCCTTGCATGTGCAAACACAATATATTGTTAACCCTTTTTTATCCAGGCCCAACTCACAACAATATTCATATAACCAACACACCATGAATAGAAATATTCCTGTTCCTCCATCCCACCCCCCAACATAATGAACACACTTACTTCTGTCTCTGCACAGGCATACCCCCTCCAAACCTAGGTCTTAGCTACACTACAGATTTTTGTTAACACAAGTTAAATCGACAATCAAAAACCAGTGTAATTACATTGCTTGTGTACTCATCACTCCTTCTGTTAGCATAGCGCATCCACAGTCGGTGCTCTAGCATCGATAGCGAGTAGCTATCCCACTATGCTACTCGCCACCTTCCTGTAGCTAGGTGTTGTGGGAAGGTGGAATGGATCGCAGTGCATCATGGGTGCAGGCTTAACATCCTATAATGCAGTTCTTTCCATCCCAGCACTCCATGGGCTTCTGGCTGTGTTTTGAGGCATTTTTCAATAGCACCTGTTTACTGTGCATCTGCCATCTCTGTCTGAAAGGATGGATCCTGCGCTGCTCTCTACTGTTGTGATCACTGTTATGTACTGCATGACCTCGCGGATGGTCATGCAGTACATCACGAGCTCCCAATCTGAACAGGAATCAGAGGTGCCTGCCCTGCTGTGTGCTCTGGAAAGAAACAACCCCAGATTACTTTTGGCATTCACGGAGCAGCTGAACACAGTGGACTGTCACTTTTGGGCTCAGGAAACAAGCACTGAGTGGTGGGATCACATGGTTATGCAGGTTTGTGATGACGAGCAGTGGCTGCAGTATTTTTGAATGTGGAAAACCACATTCCTGAAACTGTGCACAGAGCTCACTCCAGCTCTGCGGCACAAGGACAACACAATGAGAGCTGTCCTCTAGGTGGAGAAGCGCATGGTGATCACTGTGGAAGCTGGTGGTTCCAGACTGCTACCTGTTGGTTGCAAATCAGTTTGGAGTCGGGAAGTTGACCGTTAGGGCTGTGGTAATGCAAGTGTGCATTGTCAGTAATCACATCCTGCAACAAAAGATTCTGACTTCTGGCAACATGTGTGAAATAGTGGATGGCTTTGCAGCAATAGGATTTCCTAACTGTAGCAGGGCAATAGATTGCAGTCATATTCCAATTCTGGCTCCAGACCATCTTGCCTCGGAGTACATCAATAGAAAGGGATACTTTCCTATGGTATTGCAGGTGCTTGTGGATCATTGTGATGTTTCACTGATATCAACGTGGGGTGGTCCAGGAAGGTGCATGACACATGCATCTTCAGGAACACTGGCCTGTACAGAAAGCTGCAAGCAGGGAATTTCTCTCCGGATCCGAAGATTCCAATGGGGAATGTTGAAGTGCCCACAGTGATCCTGGGTCATCCATCCTATTGCTCACTCCCATGTCTCATGAAGCCTTACATGGGAAACCTGGACAGCAGCAAGGAGCACTTCAACAATAGGCTGAGCAAGTGCAGAATAACTGCTGAATGTGCGTTTGGCCTATTAAAAGCTTGCTGGTGCTGCCTTTATGGTCTACTAAATAAAGAAAATATTCCCATGATCATAGCAGCTAGCTGTGTGCTGCATAATATTTGTGAGGCTAAAGGTGAAAAGTTTCCCCTGGGGTGGGACACAGAGGCAGATTGCCTGGCTGCTGCTGAATTTGAATGGCCAAATTAGGGCTATTAGAGGGGCACAACAGGGGTCTATTTGAATTAGAGTAGCTTTGAGGCAACATTTTGACAATGGGCACCAGTAATGTGTTTTTCTGTAGAGCACTCTGCCATGCTTTGTTTTCATGCTTCCACCTGTCATGAAAATTGTGATCATTTTTGACTGGGATTTGTAGTCAGCAAACGATTAAACTGACATTATGTATTATTACCATCCGCAAACATCATGGTTAGGAGACAAATAAAGATGGTGTATGTTTCAGAGAGCTTGTTTTTCTTAAACACCAATTAACAGCACACACAAAAGGCTTGGTGGGAAGGGAGACAAGAATGTAGGCTCTCATAGCTGTGTCAAAGTCCACCTATTATTTTGGAATCTGTCCAAAGAGATGGAGTGAATGGGGTACAGAGATGTTCCAGGAAGTTGCAAGCAATTTTTGGGAGGCATTTGGGGAGGGGATGGACAGCAGTTCTCTAATGGCTGCTGGTGGGGGTGGAGGGAAGCATGCATGTGTTCTACATAGAGCATGATTAGGGATTTCAACATCTCTGTTTCCTCCTCCATGACTTTTATCATCCACTCTTGGCCCTTTACAATTAGCTCCTCACTTTCCTTTCTATCCAGCCTATTTTAAATTTTTCCTTCAGTCTCTCTCTCCACTCCCTGCATTCTTCCTTTTCAGCCTCTGAGGATTGGAACACCTCTTGGAACATGCCCTCCTTGCTCTGCCTTGGACAGTTCCTTATCTGCTGGAGGTGCTCCGCAGGTGCGTAGGGGGTTGCTCTGAAGGCCACATCTGCAGCAACTCAAGACACAATTAACAGAAATATGATTGTTAGTTCACACATAGCATTGAATCATTATAATAAAATACACCTCTTTTAACATACAAATCATTTTCTCACTGTCCCTGTGTCTCACATCTCGGTGAACACCCTCAACATGGTGAGGTGAGCCCAGGTGGGAGTTGGCCATTCAAGATGGGGCAAAGGATCTAGGTATTTTTTAAAGGGGATCAGTGCAGGGAACTAGGAACAATATTGTAAATTCTGCCACCATTTTCCACAGGTGAGGATCACTGAAGCTAATATCTCACTTTGTCAGAGCTGCTTTATTCCTTCCACCATTTTCCCACGCCAATCAGTAATCATTAGTGCAGAGATCAAAGCAGTGCACAGGTGAGTGGCATAGGGATTGGGTCAAAAGCTGCACGCATGCAGATACACCCTCAGGAGAATCTTCAACAGGGAATTGGCGAGTACCTCCAGGAGAGTTTCCTAGAGATCTCTCCAGAAGATTCCTGTGAAATTTCAGTGTGTATTAACACACTATTCCGTCACACTGCTCAGCTGCACAAGGGAATGTGGAGCACACACAAACACAGCTAGTTTTGTACATTTCTATCCCTTCACCCACTTCTAGAATATACAGAGCAAAGGCCAGATTTACTTCATATAACTGAGTAGCATCAACTCCAAAAGATCACTTACGAGGGCTCTCCTCCCTGCATCATATACACTAGAGACAAGACCCCTCTGAAATGGAAAAGAGACCCTGACTCTCTGTGTCACTGGACGACTCTGCCAGATGCTCCACATCATCCTCCAAACTCGACCTCCTTTTCACAAACCCTTGTCAGGGTTGAATTAACTGTCCACTGCCTCCACCCCGCTGAAGTATCCATGGGCTCTTGGCAGTGTAGGTGGGGTCACTGCCAAGGATGCGTCCAGCTCCTTATAGAAGTGGCAGGTCTTTGGAGCACCATTTATCTTCACATGGCACTGATGTGTCCCCTATTCATTTCCCTTATCCAACAAGCCATGAGAAATCTACCCATAGGTATCAAAGATCCTATGGCTAGAGCAGAGCTGGGACTGCACAGTCTCCTCTCCCCAGACTGCCAGCAGATCCAATAGCTCAGGTGTGCTCCAAGCACAAGACCATTTGCTGTGTGGAACTGCCATGATCAGCCTAGAAGATGCAATGTGAGCTGCCCATACTGAGCAAACAGGAAGTGGAATTTCAAAAATTCACGGGCCTTTAAAGGGAGAGAGGCAGATGCCTGCATACCTGAGTGCAGGGCAGTGGGGTTTGAACTGCTGACCAGACTGGTCAGGATGTGCATTGTGGGATACCCCCTGGAGGCCATTTACAGTGACATAAACAAGCACGGTGTCTGCACTGACACTCTGTCAATATAACTTTTCTGCAAAAAATTCCACACCTCTTGTCGAGGTGGTTTTATTTTGTCAGCAAACCAGGAGAGTTTTGTTGGCAGAAGGACATTGCAGGGTATACACCTTCACTAGGGTGACCAGATGTCCTGATTTTATAGGGACTGTCCTGATTTTAGGGTCTTTTTCTTATACAGGCTCCAATTACTCGCCACCCCGTCCCAGTTTTTCACATTTGCTGTCTGGTCACCCTGTTTTGTCAATGAAAGTGTGTAGTGTAGACAAGGCCTTACAGTACGTAGTGTGGTTTGGAAATCCCCATAAATAGCCACATAAACATGTATGCAGAGCCACAAACTCATCCAGACACCACTCACACACAAGCATGCATGCGCTCCCCCTCTCTGGCTGGCTGGATCTTTCCCTCACACAAATCCACACGTGCACACACACATGGCTAGAGCCTTTCCCCTGGGAGGTGAGCTTGCCTTTTGTGTTATGAGATGAAAGGTAGTTTGCGCTGCTCTGACCTGCTCATATTTCACTCAAATGTTATTTTAACACTTAAAAGGGTAGCAAATACCACAGCCAGCTCCTGATTTCTCAGATCGATACGGGGGCAGTGCACACCTCGCCTGTGCCAGGATGCAGCTTCACTCTAATGAGCTTCGGAGCCGCCAGACCCAGCTGCCTGGTGCTCAGTGCTGCAGAGAGAGGGAGGCGGAGGCTGGGCACAGTGGGGATAAGCAGAAGCAGTGAATGCAGCTCAGCAATGGGCTGATGCTCTGGCTCTTGGCCAGGGTTAAGCCACCTGTGACTGATGCCTTCTGAGGCCATTGTGATTCCAGGGGTTCTATGCCCCACCTTAGGACCAGCAGGCCCTACATTCTTCATGCTCTGTGCCTCCACCCAGTGGCTGGGTGCATAAATTGTTAGACAGCCCCCACTTATCTCTAGGCTGTTTATACAGACAGGAAATCAAGCACCCACAGATTATGAAGGTAAGCAATGGTTTATTCCCAGACAGAATGGCATCTCTCCTGCTGCAGAGAGCAGCTCCAGGCTGCTGCACTCTGGCTGCTGGAACCCAGCACCCTGAAGCCAATCTTCCCTGAGCACGCAGCTCTGGGACCACGTTGGGGCAGTTCCAGCTCTGGGCAGGGTCTCCGGGGCCTGCAGCTGGATACCCTGCCCATCCCACAGGTCCTGGTCTGGCCCCCACAGTCTTTGCGTGTCCCTTAGTGCTGGCTCAGCAGGCTCATTCAAAGTCTAGGCTGCCTTGGAGAGTGTTTGCAGGTGCAGCTGTGCCAGGGGTGGGCAAACTTTTTGGACCGAGGGCCACATTGGGTTTCAAAATTGTGCGGAGAGCTGGGTAGAGAAGGCTGTGCCTTCCCAAACAGCCTGGCCCTGCCCCCTCTCCGCCCCCGCACCCACTTCCCACCCCCTGACTGCCTCCCTCAGAACCCCCGACCTATCCAACACCCTCCCTGTTCCTTGTCCCCTGATTGCCCCCTCTGAAGACCTCCCGCACTGTAACTGCCCCCCCAGGACCCAACCCCCTATCTAAGCCCCCTGCTTTTTGTTCCCTGACTGTCTCCTCCTGAGACCCCCCACCCTAACCACCACCCCCCGGACCCCACAACCTAAGCCCCCCCTCGCTTACTGTTCTCAGCTGGGCGTGGGGCCCTGTGGCTGGCAGCAATCAGCCTGGCTCCAGCACCTGGCTCGAGAGCGTGGGGCCCTGCAGCTGGCGGCGCTCGTCCTAGCCCCCAGCCGAGCTTGCGGGCCAGATAGAAATGGCCGGCAGGCAGTATATGGCCCAGAGGCCGCAGTTTGCCCACCCCTGAGCTATGCCAACGTGGCCTGTGAAGATGCGGCTTCCCCCACCAGACGAGTCCTTGTGCTGGTGTAGTCTATACCCGTTCTCTGCATGAAATTACCTATCCCAGCAAAAGCCCTTTTTTACAGTATATCTGCATCAAGACGAGGTTTCCCTGGTGCTGCTGGTATAAACATGTTGTAAGGAATCTCCCCAACTGACATTACTATGCCAGCAAACAATTCCAATGAAGGGATGGCCCTGGTCTCCAACTCTGTTCTCTGCTTGCCGGGGCCACTTCCCTGAAGACAGATTCTAGCATGCTGCCAAGCTCCTTGGGGGCCCCCGCCCCGCCCCCCCACCCCCACCCCTCACCCCTCCATGTGTCTGTTTAACCACTGCTGGGAACTCTCTGTGCACCCCAGCCAGGGGCACTGTGCAAGGCATCTCACTAACGCGGATGCAGCAAGGGCCATGGGTCACACTGTGCCCATGTCCCCTCCACCAGCACTCTGCCTACTTGCTCTGCAAGGCCACGTACCTGAGGCCACCACCTCCACCCACCAGAGGGAATGAGGCCTCCAGTCAGAGGGAGACCTTTGCTGGCTAGGTGTATTCACCAACTGCAGACCCTCGGTGCTATGAACATCTAACAGATGCTCTCCTGCATGCTTGCTTGTGAATCTATCACTACCAGCAATTTAGAGACTGCAGTCTGTTTTAAGGAGATACCTAACAAATTCAAAATGTCTAAGGATTTGTTTGCCTGCTCTCCCCTACATCCTTGTGAGTTCAGTCATAAAGCTGTTGTGCTCTGAAAAACCAGTAACCCAATCTTTGCTCAGTACCTGAGTCACAGACTGCTTACCCAGAGAATCAATATGGACATTCCAGTCCCAACAACATTGTCTTCCCAACAAGCTGGTCAAGCACAGCCACTTGGTCATAAAGTTGTTCAAATTTCCTGACAATTTTTATTGCATCTGAAATCTCCTCAAAGCTATCCACAATGGATTTTTTCAAAACAAATTCAGTGAGTTCATTTTCATTTGAAAGACTTTGGCCAACACACTTTCCTCAGAAGAGAGACTGTTTAAGAGTCAATGAAAACAATTCCTTTTCACAGAGTTCAAAGTCTTCACCAAAAAATTCCTTTCCTTCTGCAATATCATGCACTGCAACAGGTTCTTTGTGAGCTTTATTTATGCCCAGAGCCAATTTTCGCACGACAGACAAATCATTAAATTCCTTCTGAGTTTCACATACATCCAGAACCCTCTTTCAGGTAAACTGCTAGACTTCATAGTCACAAGATCAGAAGTATTCTCTTCCTTGTTACAAATTCCCACACTGTCAGTGGTAATACAGTCAAATCACATTCATGCTTTTCTTGTGCCCTGGCTATGGTATCACCCTGATCAGACAGGTTCTCATACCTTTACCCAGCAACACACTAGCAACAGGCAAAATACAAGCACCAGAATCACTTGGTCTCTGGGAGCTATTTATGACATTAACTGGATGCTACCTAGTTGCAATGTCATCATCCCTAACAGACACGAAGTTAGGACCACTTCCTTTCTGGACTTTAGTTATGTCCAGAATCAGCTCTGGATTAGCTGATACATATTCAACCATCATAGGATGACAGGCTTCTTCTGTCTTCTTTACAGACAAAAAAGAGCTGGAGAACACTCCCCTTTAAAAGACAAACAGCTTGGGATATCATTTCCCTTGTCCCAGCACTCATGGCTGTTCATGGACAATTGCTTGGAGATTGGGGTAGCTCCCTTCATAGGCAAGTAATTACCCCTAACAGACCCAGGAACATTTCCTTCACTGTCACAATTCTCCGCACTGGTAACAGATAAGGTATAGGGATACTCATGTTCCACCAACCTTACCTTCCCAAACTGCCAATTAGACAAAGCCATCAGCTCAGAAGGCTGCCTACGTTCATCTAAACTTTCTTTGCCTTCCTCTCCCTTACAGATAAACTGCTGTTTCCCACAAATAATGTCTTATTACACTGAGCTACTTTAAACACATCACTTTTACCTGGGTCATGTTTACTTTCCCAAGTTTTACTAGCCAACAATTTATCACTCACCAAGAATCAGTTAGGGCTTTAACCTGATCATCAATTTTAATTTGCTCTAGAGAAACATCTTCCTGAGTCTTATCTAATGCCAGATTCACTTCTGAGATACCAGACAGACACTCAGAAATTTTTCCACATATGCTCTGCTTCTTTGCACAGACAAACAGCCTTCCTCAGACAAACATTTGGAGAAATCCTCTATAGGCAAATCCTTGCCCCTAATAGACACAGGTTCAGGATTATTTCTTTCCTGTGACTGATTTATGTCAACCTGACTGAACAAAGCTTTAATATTATCCCCAATCAAATAACTTAGGCAATAACTTTCTTACACCAGCTATAACTTCATGTTTAACACCATTCCATTCAAGATGGATTCTGGCTAAGGGCACACTTACAGTAAACTCAGAGAATTACAATATTCATACTCTTATTTGGTAAATAATCTTCCCTTTGACAAGATTGTTAAGAGCGATGTTAGAAGCTGTAATTTGCCCTGAACAGCTTTTATCATTGATTTTTACGTTCTCTGCAGAGGTTATGGGATTATGTTCACCCGAGCTCACAGTAAAATTATCTACATAAAAGGTAGCAATGTTGGGGTAAATTTGGTTACACACAGACAACTGCTTAGAGTCAAACAACATAGCAACATTGTTACAAACTGGATAGATTCTATCCCCATCTTTGTTGTGAGAGGAACTGTTTTTTCAGTATGATAGAGTTCCTGTTGTTCCCTTATTCTCTTGAGTTGGAGCTTAAGTCTGTCCACTTTTGCCTTAGCTTCTAGTTCCTGTAATCAAATATATGCCATTTTTTTGTTCATGTTCAAAACACAGGCGTTCTCTCTCAGCAACTTCTCCTTCAATATCAGCTATTTTTTGCTTTTGTTCAAGTTCTAGCTGCTGGTTTCTCACTGCAAGCATTTTCTCTGGGTCTGCTTCCTTATCACTGGCAATTAACAGATTGTTCAGTTCCTGCTCTGGGGCTTTTGCTTAAAATACAACCCTCTCTATAAGCACAATTCATCCAGGCGTTTTCTAGTAGGTTCTTGATTATGGGCCACTCACTATAACTGATTTTTTAACCCTTAAACTATTCAATATCAAAATTGATTTCTGATGAGCTTTGGTTCTGATCCAAAAGCCCAATTAACCTGTAGTAATGTGTATCCAAGCACGACTATGTGACTGTGACCGGGTCCCAATGGGAAGCCAGGTATTGTCACTGAATTAGAGTGAATTGCAAAGAACGAGGAAGACAATCCCCATAAAGCTGGGGGATATTCCAATACTTGGATTCACCAAGCCAGCATAAAATAGCTTCTTTATTACCTAACTGGTTACTCAGAAATCCAAACAACACAGTTCCTTTAAAGGGATCCAGCCTCAGGCCTCCATCCAGGTACCCAAGTCAAATATGATGAAAATTTCTGTAAATCTTATTTAATCACATAAAAGAACAGGTTCTACCAATCACATAGGATCGGACACATTACCTCCCAGGTTAATGAATATTTCAGATTTTACCCAAACACATGTTACAGCCAATTCTTATTAGCAAAACTAAAATTTATTAAAAACAAAAGATCGAGAGTATGGTTAAAAGATCATTATACATACAGATGAGTTCACTTCATTGAGGTTCCAATTCATAGCAGAGACAGTGATCTTAGTAGTTGTGAAGAGTTCGCTTAGAATTCAGTTCATAGGTCATAATCCAATTTCCAAATCTCCTATTCAGGGTGTGCTAGCATAACTGGGACCTCAGTCTTGAGACTCAACCTTCCCCTGATGAAGTCTAAGCAGATTGGAGATGACAGAATCAGGGCCGGAGGATTTTTATACAATTTCATGTCCTCTTTTACAAATTGGGATTTCCTCAGGAAGGTAATTAGGATGATTTTGAAGGAGGTCCATCACCGATACTTAGCTATACGAATTAACATAAGGCCATTTGCTTTTTCCTCCACCATTCACAGTACATTTCAAAGACAGATGAATACCGAGATATCTCATGTTTACAACTCATTTAAATGGTATCAGAATACAGCACAGACAGGGACTGCTGATTATATTGTCTTACTCGTACATATGTAAATACACAAAAACACAAACCTTATATCCCCACATGTCTTTTGAGGGTTATTTAGTTTGCAAGATGTTTAACCCCTTCTAGCCATGTGTCACAGCTTGGAAAAAGGCAACCCACCCATTTTGGGGAGATGTCTTGAAACCCAGACAGACTGTGGGAGAGCGAGATCTGGGGAGCAGCAATGCTGAGAGCAGGCTGCACATTACAGAGGAGTTTGCAGTGCGAGGACAGAGAAGTAAAAGGAGATCTCTGGACCTGGGAGGAGCCATTCCCCACGTAAACTAGGTGTGATGGCACCAGGGCAGAGCATTACAATCAGTACTGCATTTTTCCAGTGGCTGGGGAGGACTAGGTGGGGGCAAGGCTGCACAGGTCTATGGGGTGGGTGCCCAGTGACTGGGAGAAGGGAGGGAGGCGATGGGGGGTGAGCTGTCCTGGGCAGGGCTGCATGCTGCCAGGGTGAGTAGGCAGGGGCTGGGGTGGGTTGTCAGGGACATGCCACATATTGTTGGGGTGATCCCAGCATACAGGGGTGGCTGCATAGGGGATGTGGTTGCAGGCTTGAGGGTTGCCTGAGGCACGGCGGGGTTGGGGTTGTGTTGTCAGGTGAGGCTACTCTGCACAGGGGATCATGTGCCATGCTATTAAAGTACCTCAGTAATTTGTGGTGGTGGCTGCCTCCTTCCTGAGGTGCCCATTCTCCCCCTAAGCTGGGCTCTGCACTGCTGCTGCTGGTACCGGAACCCATCATTACCTGGATTTCCTGCTGTGACCCGTCCCCTTCAGTGCTAGCCCCCTGACTCATCCCTCACCTTTACATTGCATCTCAGTCCCAAAGAAACATCAATGGACTTGCTGCAGGAGCCCTGCCTCAACCCCTGAGAGGCAGGGAGGGCAGCACCGGGGCAGAGGGTGCAGTGAGTGGGAGGACAGGATAAGGGAAGGCAGGGAGAGAACACATGAATAATGGAACCTCTGCTGCTGCCTTCAAGTTCCACAGTCTGATGGAATAGCCAGCTCTGGTCACATTACATCCTAGGGATGCTCATCTCTCAAGAAATACCAGGTCCTACATGATCAATGGTATAGCCATGTACCGTCACTGACCACGTGACTAGTTTATCCACTACATACACACACAAAATGATCCCACTTATCTGGAACAGCAGCCACACCACAATAGGGCAACAATGCTTCCTTTACTGATATGGTCTCAACCATGGCTGGAACACAGTGTAGGAATCTATGCATCGGATGAAGTGAGCTATAGCCCATGAAAGCTTATGCTGAAATAAACTGGTTAGTCTCTAAGGTGCTACAAGTATTCCTCGTTTTCTTTATGGATACAGACTGACACAGCTACTATTCTTAAACCAGTGTAGGAATAGGTGCACTGGGCATGGTGTTTGACAAACAGAAGGACAAACCCATGGTGCATGCACCAGCCTGATAGTTGCATTTAGATACTATACAGGTGCCCCTAAGTGCTCCTAGGTTAATGTCTGGAGGAGAGAAGGGCTTCAGTCAAACACCCCAGGGTGTCAGAGGATTGTTCTGGTTACCTGTCCTCTTGGGCACTCTGGGTCTCTGGTTCCACGGCTCATCTGACATTCATGTCTTGCCGTGTGTGGTGTTACTGTCATGTCATGTCCCCCGTGTGGATAAGGTGTTCCTGCCTCCCATTTCAGAGTTTGTGCCTGTTACATACCCATCAGATCAGTGCTATGGCCTCAGCTGTGGAACAGTGTTTAGGAGGAACCCGTCAGTGTGCCAGACCCCCAGGATCAGCCACATGGCTTCACCACCTCCTCAGACTGGACCTCTGGCCCCACAGTCCCCCTGTGAGCTCTGCTCAGGGAGTCCACCTGAGACACACCCCAATGGAGACCTGTCCAAACTGCAGGGATCAGTACACCTTGCCTAGCGTTCAGGTTTATTCATTCATTGGACACAGCACAGAGAGTCTTTTGGGTAGCACAAAGAACTGAAAGTTAAAGCCTAGTCCATCCTGGTTAGCGCAGAGCTCCGCTAAGCTGTAATGAACACCTTGGTTCAAGCTCTGTTTGTCCCTCCTTTGTCAGACGCCAGGTGAGAGCCCCAACTCCTTCCAGAAGCCACCTCTTAGGGCCCACCTGACACCTCTCCAGTCCTTTGCTCTCCTGTTTGGGAAATGTTGCATGGCTGCCTGCAAAGAGGTGGGCAATCCATGCTTGTTGGTTGCTTTGTGTCAATGGCCCAGTGATTAGATTTCCCATTATCCTCACGGATTCTCCACTGATAACAGATTGGGCTCAGCTAGTCCTTTTCCAATGACCCACTTAGTGCCACATAGCAAAGCACTATTTACATCTGTGTCTTAGCCTGCCCCAAGAACAAACGATCCGTTTCCACTCACTGGCTAACAATGCAGCACCACAGGGGAAACTGAGGCACACATCAGCATCATCTTTGAGGAGAGATGGGACCTTTCAACTTGGAAAAGAGATGACTAAGAGGGGATATGATAGAGGTCTATAAAATCATGACTGGTGTGGAGAAAATAAATAAAGAATATCATTTACTCTGCAGAACACAAGAAATAGTGATCACCAAATGAAATTAATACACAACAGGCTTAACACTAACAATCGGAAGTATTTATTCACACAACACACAGTCAACCTGTGCAACACTTTGCCAGAGGATGTTGTAAAGACCAAGACAAGAATAGAGTTCAAACAAGAACTAGATAAGTTCATGAAGGATAGGTCAATCAACGGCTATTAGCCAGGATGGGCAGGGATGGTGTCCCTAGGCTCTGTTTGCCAGAAGCTGGGAATGGGTGACAGGGAATGGATCACTTGATGATTACCTGTTCTGGTCATTCCCTCTGAGGTACCTGGCATTGATCACTGTCGGAAGACGGGATACTGGGCATGGTGGACCTTTGGTCTGACCCAGTATGGCCACTCTAATGTTAAATATTAGAAAATATTTCCACTTCATCACAGTGCCATTGGCAGTACCTGGCACCATCAGGTATGTAACAGATCTTCACTCTCAGTGTATGTCAACTCTTGGAACCAGAGGTGTAATTTTCGACTGAAAACCACATACCCGCACTAGCCCTGATCAAGCTAGTGTGCTAAAAATAGCAAGTAGCTAATGGTGAGAGGGGTTAGCTGCCCCAAGTGCATACCTAGCATCTCCTTTTGTACTCCTTTTGAGCATGACATGGATTTTTAACAGGATTTTAATTTGTCTGATCTCCTTCACTCTGAGAGCATTCTGTCACCTGGGGAGAGGGCTGAGCCAGGCACTTCCTGATCAGTCATTCCTTCCACAACCAGCATGAGTTCATGAGCTTCTTTCAACTGCTGTTTCCATATTTCAGCATAACTGTTATGGTTTCCAGGTGCAGATAAAGAGTGTATCAGAAAACCAAACGCAATGTCAATGGGCAAATGTTGTGATCTTCCATAGTAAGTAGAAGGGTAAGATTCCGTTAGCCTCATTTAGTGTACTCTTCTAGGCATAAGTTATGTTGTTAAGAGAGTCCTTCCAGTTTGACTTTTGCCCTTATGGCAAGATTCTCAATATAGCCAGCAGAATTCAGTTCATCCTTTCTACTTGCCCATTGCCCTGTGGGTTGTATGGAGTTGTGTAGGATGTTTCATTTTGACAGTAGTGCGGTAAATAAATTATTTTCAAACTCTGGCCATTAGTCATGGTGGATCCCTATGGGGAAAACAAATTTTAAAATAAAGTCCTTGAAGATCTTGTCTGCCACAGCCTTTCCTAACTTCTTGATGGTAGGGTCAGCTTGGACAAACCTAGTGAAGTTAGGTGAGGTTAGTCCTGCTTTGAGCAGGGGGTTGGACTAGATGACCTCCTGAGGTCCCTTCCAACTCTGATAGTCTATGATTCCAAGTTATCTACTAAGATGTATTCATATCCTCCTTTTAACCTTCTTAGGTGCAAGAAGTCTATTGATACAAAATCAAATGGTTCTGTCCTAACAAAGTACGTGAGTGAGATTTCTTTTGTTTGGTGACATAATGGTCAATTTCCCTCTTCATCTGTGACCACAAAACTGATCTCCTGTGAGATTGATTACTTGCACTGCTCCTAGATGTCCCATCTCTTCAGATATTTCTCAACGCATTTACTTTGTGCATTTTTCAGGTAATGCCAACTGATTTTGTAACTTGGTTTTCTGATAAGATGTTCCCTCTCTATCCAAATATAAGCAATACAATTTTGCTTCACATCAGCCTGGGGATTTTACACATTTCCATCTGTACTCTTGATTATTCGGCTTCTGCCGCAAAGGTTTACAAAGAAGAATGTTAGCAATAGTTGGATTTTCCTTCTGAGCTGGCAAAATATCTTCTCATGGAACAGACTTTATGGTGGATTTAATGCTCATGAAGAAGTCAACTACTGCCTAAGGGTTGATAGCAATAGCGCAGCCTGGATACTTTGCCATCTCTGTACATGCAAGGATTGTAAGATTGCATTAACAACATCTTTGCTCATTTCTTTTGTGCATTCTGTCATATATCTTTCCATATCAGGGGCCATTTTGGATAAAGCATCTGCCTCATAGAATCATAGAATATCAGGTTTGTAAGGGACCTCAGGAGATCATCTAGTCCAACCCCCTGCTTAAAGCAGGACTAACCCCTACTAAATCATCCCAGCCAAGGCTTTGTCAAGCCTGACCTTAAAAACCTCTAAGGAAGGAGATTCTACCACCTCCCTAGGTAACCCATTCCAGTGCTTCACCACCCTCCTAGTGAAAACGTTTTTCCTAATGTCCAACCTAAACCTTCCCCACTGCAACTTGAGACCATTACTCCTTGTTCTGTCATCTGCTACCACTGAGAACAGTCTAGATCCATTCTCTTTGGAACTCCCTTTCAGGTAGTTGAAAGCAGCTATCAAATCTCCCCTCAGTCTTCTCTTCTGTAGACTAAACAATCCCAGTTCCCCCAGCCTCTCCTCATAAGTCATGTGCTCCAGGCTCCTAATCATTTTTGTTGCCCTCCTCTGGACTCTTTCCAATTTTTCCACATCCTTCTTGTAGTGTGGGCCCCAAAACTGGACACAGTACTCCAGATGAGGCTCACCAATGTCGAATAGAGGAGAATGATCATGTCCCTCCATCTGCTGGCAATGCCCCTACTTATACACCCCAAAATGCCGTTAGCCTTCTTGGCAAAAAGGGCACACTGTTGACTCATATCCAGTTTCTCATCCACTGTAACTCCTAGGTCCTTTTCTGCAGAACTGCTGCCTAACCATTTGATCCCTAGTCTGAAGCAGTGCATGGGATTCTTCCTTCCTAAGTGCAGGACTCTGCACTTGTCCTTGTTAAACCTCATCAAATTTCTTTTGGCCCAATCCTCTAATTTGTCCAGGTCCCTCTGTATCCTATCCCTACCCTCCAGCACTTCTATCACTCCTCCGAGTTTAGCGTCATCTACAGATTTGCTGAGGGTGCAGTCCACGCCATCCTCCAGATCATTGATAAAGATATTGAATAAAACCGGCCCCAGGACCAACCCTTGGGGCACTCCACTTGATACTGGCTGCTCACTACCCATTGAGCCCGACGATCCAGCCAGCTTTCTGTCCACCTTATAGTCCATTCATCCAGCCCATACTTCTTTAACTTGCTGGCAAGAATACTGTGGGAGACGGTATCAAAAGCTTTGCTAAAGTCAAGGAATAACATGTCCACTGCTTTCCCCTCATCCACAGAGCCAATTATCTCATCATAGAAGGCAATTAGCTTAGTCAGGCATGACTTGCCCTTGGTGAATCCATGCTGACTGTTCCTGATCACTTTCCTCTCCTCTAAGTGCTTCAGAATTGATTCCTTGAGGATCTGCTCCATGATTTTTCCAGGCAGTGAGCCTCCATATTAGATTTCCCAGTTAAAGCCACCTAATTCTGCAAACCACCCGTGTGCTGTGGCATTCAGCCTGGCAGAGGTGAAGACATAGGTTAGTGGGTTCTTATTACAGTAAACTGTGCATGGTAAAGATATTCATGAAATCTGTCAATGACAGCCCCCTTCAAAACTAGACATTCTAGCTTTCCTGAGTGAAAATGATCATTCTTCCCTGTTGAAATTAGTGTTCTTGACCCACAATCAATGGCTCTTAGTTTGCCTTCCTGACACTGGTACAAGACTGCATCTAGTCCCTTATTTGAAGCATCTACACATGAAGGATGAGAAAAACTCAGGATAGGCTGTTATTGGTAGCTGTACAGGGAAGTCAGTCAGCTGGCTTTGAATATTTTGATGATGCTCAGTCCGGGTAACTGGCTCTCCTCTGGCTTTCTTCCTTTTCATACTCCACTTGTGACAGTATTGTGTGTTTTCTTCCAATGCAATACTCAGCAAGTTATGCAAGGGCTTTGCTAGTGAAGAGAAGTCATGAATATGCCTTCAGTAGCAGGTGAGGAAGCCTAGTACCTTGTTAAGTTCCCCCCTGTGCTTAGTGGTTTCTCTGAAAAAGTCTGAACAGCTAGGGTGATAGCTGGATCCATCTTGTAAACTTCAGCAGACACCACCATTCCCACATAAGGTCACATTTAGATGTTTTTGGCTTAATTTTCTGTTTCTGTAACTTGCAGTTAGGACACTTTCCAAGTATGGAACATACAGCTCCTCCCCTAAGCTTTGCAAAGCACTGTTCCATACACCACAGAGGGACAGCAAGTGTACTTTTTAATCCAGTGGGATTCTGGCCCCTTCACATAAACCTCATGGAGTAGTGGAGGCTTTGGGATGATTCTTTGTTCAGCTGCGAATCCCTGATCTAAGATGGAGAACCAAGATTTACCTCCTTGGCCCTTCCGAACATCCTGAGTTTGAGGGATGGGTCATTTGTCTGAGGTATGTTGTCTGTTCAAGTTCTGATAGTCTGCAGAGTCGGAGGCTCATTTCCAGGTGTAGCTGCGGGTGAGCAGGACAGCGGCTCCCCGCGCTAGGTCCGGTGTTCTGTCACGGGAGAGTGGCTCCCCACGCTTGGCCAGGCGCTCCGTCGTGGGACAGTGGGACAGCGGCTCCCTGCGCTCGGCCCCACGCTCTGTTGTGGGAGAGCGGGACAGCGGCTCCCCGCACTGGGCCCGGCGCTCCGTCGCGGGAGAGTGGAACAGCAGTTCCCCACAGTCGGCCTGGTGCTCCATCGCGGGAGAGCAGGACAGGTGTAGCCAAGCCCTTACCTGTCAGTCTTCATCTAACTTGATCAGCATCTGCAGAGCAGGGATCCGTCCAATGTCTCCGTCATCTCTGGAGAAAGCTCTGGGCTCTTCTTTCAGCATCTTCTGGGCCATTTTCCTATGCACCTTTGACAAATGGCTCAGGTTCAATGCTGATTCAAACTGATTTTGATCATCCCCGTGCTTAGAGGCTGTTTGTCTCTTTGCCGGCTTAATTCTTGATCCCTGGTGCCACCATCTCTCTCTTTCACACTGATGCCACCTGAAAGAGTTTTTTCTGCTGAGTAGCCACTGGAATTTCATATGTAATCCACTGTAAACTTCCCAGCACAGTTCATCCTTTCAAAATAGTGTCATGTTTTGATGAGTTACTGACAGGGACATTTATCTGGCAAGATGATCCTTTAGTTATTTTGACTAATATTTTTTTTATGTCAAAATCCTCAGGCCATTGAGCAGCAGCAGCCTCCTGTTCAAACATTGCTGTTAAGTTTTCAGTATCCAGGCCTGCCTGAGCCAAACCTGTTTCATTCATGGTTTTTCCCTTGTGGATAATTACAACCCTTTCCCCTACTTTTGGCAAGCACAGGTTGTGTGAATTGTTGTCTCTGGTGAAGTTCACAAGAGCTTCGGCTCTTGCCAAGCCCACATTAGGAAATACACATTTCATATTGTCAATGAGGCCAGGGGCTGGTGCTTCATCACATGAATTGCAACAGTGGTATTTGACTATCTCCTCAATAAAGTGGTTATAATTCTGCCTGCAGTGACCCAAGAGCATTGGTACCAACATTCAAAGCAGATGGTTAAGCAACTCTACACAAGCCCCAGATTTGCTGTGAGTTCTATACTTGGATTTCACCAACCGGTTATCAAGTGTGCACTCCTCAGGCACTAAAACAGTCTTAACATGGGGTCACAGACAGTCCCCTTGGGGACTCTAACCTAACTTGCCACCAGGAGAGCCTGCCTTTGTGATAGCTAGTCCCTTACACCAAGGATCACAGCAATGTTCAGGTTACTCCCAATCCCAAAGGACCAGTCATTTACCCCAGGTCAGTTGCACCTTAGATCTCACACCAAAGACAATGCTTGAGGGCAATCCTATACTAAACTATCTAAAGATTTATTAAGTAGGAGAAGGAAACCAGGGAGTTATTGACAAGGTTAAAGCAGATAAATAGATGAGTTACAATCTTAAGTTTCAGAAGGTAATAAACCAGTGATACTCAGATGGAGGATTGCGAGCCACAAATGTCTCTTTAATGTGTCTCCTGCATCTCTTTGCAGCACATGATATTAAAACACTTTGTGGTTTAATTATTAACCAGTCAGGAGGCTTTTACTATGTTATTAACAATTGTAGTTGATAAAATAGTAATACTTGGTCAGTCTTGGCTGTGAAAATAATATAGATATATACACTCAATATTTCTCCTGCCCTACTGTTTAAATGTCATAGAAGATTAGGGTTGGAAGAGATCTCAGGAGGTCATCTAGTCCGATCGCCTGCTCAAAGCAAGACCAACCCCAACTAAATCATCCCAGCCAGGGCTGTGTCAATATATATGACTATATAATAAATGAATTCACACCACTGTGACTCTTTTGAGTAATGCTGATGGTTAATTTGGATCCTGAACCGCTGAGGGCTGAGTAGCACTGTAATAAAAGCTTCTATAACCAACAAGCTCAATATGTCCTTTAGGGCTAACCCAGGCTAAGCACTGGGGATCTCTTGCTTCTGCCTAGAACCACTTTGCTTCCCATACTCCAAGCAGCATAGAGATCTACAGTTCTTTTTGTTTGGGGTTCTTATCCCCCTCCTGTCGGGTGCTCTGAGCTGCAAACTCAGCTGACGTGAGGAGTCTACTTGCATGACACATCTTCAGAGGAAGGAGTGCAGAACAGCAAATGTGTTTTGTCCTCTTGTTGAGGGTAGGTAGGGAGATTCCAGCTGCAATGTTGCACAATAGTCAGTCAGGTAGGGATGGCCTTTTCCTTTAGGGCAGGACATAACATCTACTATAGAAGCCTAACCCCTCCCACTGATTAGTGTCTCTCTCCTGTCTGGTGATTTACACAATTACAGGGGGCTCATATTGCAACCACTCAAATATTACCTTACACCATGGGATACAGATATTACAGGTGAAATTAACACAGGCAGCAACTCTAAAGGCGGAATGCTAATCAGATTCTCATAGTTCTAACATCTATTTTGATAGCACTGCTGCACAGGGAAGCCAGACTGACTCCAGCTGTGTATTTGTCAGCGTTCAGCTGAGACCTGGTGACTTTGGCATGAGCTAGTGCCTGGCCTGCCAGTGTCACATTGGTAGCCAGTGATCAAGTTCCTTAATTCGTGTGGCCCAGCTAGCAAAGGAACAGTCAAGATGTCACCACCTTTGCTTAACTGGAAACAGAACTTTACTCCCCAACAAAGCTGGCCTTGAGAGGCTTGGGCCCTTCAGGTGTGATCAGGGAGATCCTGCCCACTTCCCCGCAGGAACCACAACCAATGGGAGCTGCAGGAGTGGGTGCAGGCATCATGCACCATGCAGTGCCATCTGGTCACCCCTGCACCTAGGATGCAGACATGCTAGCCACCTCCAGGAGCTGTAAGGAGACAGCGCTGGCAGGGAGCCTGCCTTCGCCTTGCTGCATCACTGACCAGGAGCCACCTGAGATAAGCACTGCCCGGCTGGAGCCCAACCCACCACTCACATCCCAACCCTCAGCCCCAGGTCAGAACCCCGTCCTGCACCTTAACTTGCTCCCAGAACCCACACCCCAATCCTCTACCCCACATCGGAGTTACCTCATGCACCCCAAACTCCTCACCCCTGGCCCCACCCTAGAGCTCACGCTCCCAGGTGGAGCTCTCACCCCTTCTGCATCCCAACTCCCCGCCCATCCCGGAGCCGCCTCCCTCTCCCTGAATCCCTCATTTCTGGCCCCACCCCAGAGCCCACACCCCCAGCCAGAGCACTGACCTTTCCCACAGCCCAGCCTTCTGTGCCAGCCCAGTGAAAGTGAGTGAGAGTGAGGGACAGAGGAAGGGGGAATGGAGTGAGTGGGGGCAGGGCCTCAGAGAAGGGGCAGGGTCTTGGGGCAGGGCAAGGGTGTTCTGTTTTTTCCAGTTAGAAAGTGTGCAACCTTATGCTCCACAGGTCTCTAGAGTGTATTTTTTGAGGAAACCACACCATACCAGGTACCTTTCCAATCCAGTTACCAACCTGCTGCATGGCTTTTAGGTGCCAAATATAGGCCACTGCACTTGAGACTATCCACTTTATAGCCCTCCTCTCAGATTGTCTGTTTGGATCCTGCATGTCTCCTCATATCCTACACGTCTCCTCATGTCATATTCAGTGACTGTCTCTCAGCCTCCTCACTCACAGTAGTGTGCAATTTGTCATTTGCAACCCCCTTTTCTTTTAAATAAGGTTACCCCTCGCTCCCACCCCTCTGTCTGGATATTATCACTTTGCAGCCTTGTCTGGATCAACGAAGGAACATGCTTTGTACATGGACAGGCACGGAAAGGCAGCTTCTTGTGAGGCAAATAATATGTCTTGCTAGAAGATCTCTCTTGGATCTTGCTCTGCTCTTGAGCACTGCAGGTAAAGTTCTGTTGCAGCTTCTTGGTAGCAGCTTGTTCTTGTTCTGTCATCTGACACCACTGAGAACAGCCGAGCTCCATTCTCTTTGGAACCCTCCCTTCAGGTAGTTGAAAGCAGCTATCAAATCCCCTCTCATTCTTCTTCAGACTAAATAATCCCAGTCCCCTCAGACTCTCCTCGTAAGTCATGTGCTCCCTAATAATTTTTGTTGCCCTCTGCTGGACTCTTTCCAATTTTTCCACATCCTTTTTGTAATGTGGGGCCCAAAACTGGACACAGTACTCCAGATGAGGCCTCACCAATGCTGAATAGAGGGGAATGATCTCAATCTGCTGGAGATGCTGCTACTTATAAAACCCAAAATACTGTTACCCTTCTTGGCAACAAGGGCACACTGTTGACTCATAGCCAGCTTCTATCCACTGTAACCCCTATATCCTTTTCTGCAGAACTGCTGGCTAGCCATTCGATCCCTAGTCTGTAGCAATACATGGGATTCTTCCATCCTAAGTGCAGGACTCTGCACTTGTCCTTGTTGAACCTCATCAGATTTCTTTTGGCCTAATTCTTTAATTTGTTTAGGTTCCTCTGTATCCTATTCCTATCCTCCAACATATCTACCACTCCTCTCATAGAACATTAGGGTTGGAAGGGACCTCAGGAGATCATCTAGTCTAAAACCCTGCTCAAAGCAGGACCAATCCCCAATTAAATCACCCCATCTATTTTTGCCCCATATCCCTAAATGGCCCCCCTCAAGGATTGCGCTCACAACTCTGGGTTTAGCAGGCCAATGCTCAAACCACTGAGCTATCCCTCCTCCCAGTTTAGTGTCATCTGCAAACTTGCTGAAGGTACAGGCCATCCCATCCTCCAGCTACTTGATAAAGATATTGAATAAATCTGGCCCTAGGACCGACCCTTGGGGCACTCCACTTGATACCAACTGCAACTAGACATGGAGCCATTGAGCCCAATGAGCTAGCCAGCTTTCTATCCACTTTATAGCCCTCCTCTCAGATTGTCTGTTTGGATCCTGCATGTCTCCTCATATCCTACACGTCTCCTCATGTCATATTCAGTGACTGTCTCTCAGCCTCCTCACTCACAGTAGTGTGCAATTTGTCATTTGCAACCCCCTTTTCTTTTAAATAAGGTTACCCCTCGCTCCCACCCCTCTGTCTGGATATTATCACTTTGCAGCCTTGTCTGGATCAACAAAGGAACATGCTTTGTACGTGGACAGGCACGGAAAGGCAGCTTCTTGTGAGGCAAATAATATGTCTTGCTAGAAGATCTCTCTTGGATCTTGCTCTGCTCTTGAGCACTGCAGGTAAAGTTCTGTTGCAGCTTCTTGGTAGTAGCTTGTTCTTCCATTCTGGCAGGCTCAGAGCAGCTTTCTCCCCCAAGCAATCCCTGAGGCTCAGTGTGGGGCGAAGTACCTTGATCACAGCTTCCAGGCACCTTTTTGAATCCCCCTTTCAGTTTGGAGAGCCACACTGCTCAGGCTCAGCCTAGCCTTTTGTGGGGCCTTGCCAATCAGCCCAGTTATTGTAAAGGCTTTTTAAAAACCAGCTCTGTTTTCTTGGGTGCGGATGACAAATTTTCCATTGGGGGTTGGCCTTTAGTTTCCATCCTGATTTCCTGAAACCATATTTCAAGCAACTTTAATTTTTCAGTGCTGCCTCTGGATGGTATCTCCTTTAGTTGGTTCCCTTGGCTCCTCTTGCTCTAGCCCTGAGGTGTAGAATCTGATCTTTCAGATCCAGCAATGTAAGCAATCCCTGATTTTCCAGATCTTCCTGCTGCACACCATTTAACTGCATCATGCCCCTGAAGATACCATCACTTGGCTAGACAGCAATGCACACACTAAATAAATTAAAGCAAAATTCCCAGAGACTTATACTTCTCCTAAAAGGTCTTTCTATAGCTGGTATAAGAGTCCCCAAACCTCCATGTGAAGGTTCTGTAATTCCTCCAGCCGCTGTGCTAGCAACAATACAATCTTTGCTGGCTAATTGCTGCTGCGGTGGGTTATTTCACATTTGGTAGGATGGTAGCACCCAAAGACCCTGGCCAGGAAGTAATGTGTGACAGGAGTCATAGGTACAGCAGAACACACAGTCCCAGCACCAAGCATTTATATAAAGCGAAAACAGCACATCTCTGCGTGGATCAAAGCACTGTCCATTTGGTTACAAATGAATAGGCTAGCATGTTGTGTCACAGAGCTGCTTTGATAAGGTTATTAAACTGAATTAGGGGGCGCTGCGGCTGTAACTGACTACCTACCAGATTTCTCACAGCATTAGAGATAGACTCTGAAGAGTAGGAGGTATCTCTGCTTAAGGGGAGACTGAGAAGACAGAGGGTCAGCTTGCAGATACCTCAGGATCTCACCTCCAGAAGTGAACTAATCAATTCTTATGATAGTTATTTGCATGAGGGCCAGGAGTTTGCCAGAAGCAGAGGAAGGGGGCCAATGTTTTACAGGGATGATGGGTGTCAGGAACCCTCTCACCTCAAGGCAGGGAGCAGCTCTAACTGGTGTAGTTCACCCACGTCTGTCCCAGCACCATACCGAGCCTCCTCTGGGTCACACCCTGCGGAGGCTCTTGGAGAATCCTGCACTGACAGATAGTGGCTGGACAGCAGAGGAGTGCAGAGCACTCGTTTGAACTGTGGCACTCCCTGCCTTTCGGCCTCAGTGCCACATTCAGGGCTAAGAGGAGAGTGTATGGGCTGGTGGGGGAAACAGAACCAACGGCAATGGCCAGAACCAATGGCCCTCTCTCCCAGATGGGGTTGTGTGTGAGATTCCCAAATTTCTAATCGCACAGAACCGAACTCCCTGCCCCTCCCCTGAGGCCCCACCCCTCTCCTGAGGCCCTGCCACCCACTCATTCCATCCCCCCCCCCCCCCCCCCCACCCCCCCTCCCCCCCCCCCCCTCACTCGCTCACTTTCATTGAGCTGGGGCAGGGGGTTGGGCTACAGGAGGGGGGTGAGGATTCCAGCTGTGGGTGAGGGCTCTGGGGTGGGTCTAGGTATGAGGGGTTTGGGGTGCAGGAGGGGGCTCTGGACTGGAGAGTGAGGCTAGGGTGTTCAGAGTGTGTGGAGGGGCTCTGGGCTGGGTGTGTGGGCTCCAGGTTCAGGCCAGAAATGAGGAGTTCAGGGTGTCATAGAGGGCTCTGGTCTGGGGCAGGGATTGTGGTGTGTGTGTGGGGAGGGGGAGAGCGGGGCTGAGGGGATGGAGTGTGGGAGGGGATGTGGGCTTCCAGCGGCGCTGACCTCAGGCAGCTCCTGGGAAGCAGAGTCATGTCTCTCCGGCTCCTAGGCGGAGGCATGGCCAGACAGCTCTGTGTGCTGCCCCTGCCCTCTGGCACCTCCCCCACAGCTATCATTGGCCATGATTCCCGGCCAATGGGAGCTGCAGAGCCTGTGCTCAGGGTAGGGGCAATGCACAGAGCCCTCCTGGCTGTCCCTGTGTTTAGTAGTCAAAGGGGCATATCATTGCTTGTGGGGAGCCATGCGGAGTCTGGTGGAGAGCCCTGCTGACCAGAGCCACCAGAGTCCCTCTTTTGACTGGTGTTCTGGTCAAAAACCGGACACCTGGCAACCCTACCTGTGGGAGGAGATGGATTTTCTGAGCAGGGACTATGTCTCGGGTGGAGGAGCCCCTGGCAGAAGGAGAAATCAGAGCGCAGATGAGCCAGCCCACTAGAGAGGATAGCAGGATTGCCACTGAGCCAGGGGAATTCCTCAGCCATGGCCACTGCCCATGAGCACACAGCTGGGTATAGCAGGCATAGTCCTTGCCCTCCCCTGCCAGCCAGGGTCACTCTCAGGGGAAGATGTGTGCTTAGAGCCTTGGAGAGAAGGCACCATGACAGAGCACTGAGATCTCCTACTCAAACCCTGAGTCCCGCAACTGGCAGGACATGAGGACTGGCCTTACCTGGCCCCGTTGCTCTTGCAGACTTGGCAATGGGAGGCAGAGGACCCATTCTCATCACACCCTGCCACAGCTGCAGTGGGCCTGCCCTGAGTCTGTGGGCATCCAACAGCAGTCATCCTTCCTGGCTACCGTGATGGGGCCATTTCACTAATGAGCTCAACTCTCGGCCTTCCCTGCCCTCCTCACTGGTCACTGGAAAGAGAGACCTCACCACTTCCACTGAGCCACTGACTCAGGATCCTACCCCACCCACTGCCCACAGCACAGCCTGCCCCCTGCTGGCTCTCAGCAGAGTTTACCTCCCCGTGGAGAAGTGTCTCCCTGGTAATGCCTCGGCAGCCAAGGCCTGGTTTCCCAGCACAGAGCTGCTGGAGCCTGCAGGAGGAAGCAGGAGCAAAGAAGGGGATGGTTTGCTCCTTGCACATGTGGACAAATGCTGAGGCAGTTGCAGTTGGGAGAGGTGGGGAGGTGTCCATCATGCTTCAAGCACTTAGTGTTCATATGAGCACAGCAGCAAGAATGCCTAGGGCAGAAGGAAGCGTCCACAGACCCAGAGGAACGAATGGAGTCTTCCTTCTTCTCCTCAGAGCTCTGCTCCAAGAGAGGCAGGCAGTGGGCAGATGGAGACATGGGGTCCTCTGCCGGCACTAAGGGGACTTTGCAGGGGAGCCCAGTGGCAGGGCACTTCAGCCCAGGTCCTCTTTGCTGGCAGAACTTTCCTCCCTCCTGCTCACAGAACAAGCTTGGGCACAGATAGCCCTTGGGAAGCCCGCCTGGAATTCAGCCACTGCAAGAGCCTTTGGGGCCTCTCTGAACACGTCTCTCAGTTACACACAAGAGCAGCAGTGAGGACAACCCGACCCACCACTGGAGGGGCTGGTGAGGAGATAGGCGCACAGGGCAGTGCCGAACCCAGGCAGATCCTCAGCAGGAAGCAGGGCAAGGAGGGACACAAGCCATCTAGGAGAGCTCAGAAATTCAGACCCGGGTTTTTGACTGAGAAACAGAAATGGGCACTAGTTCTCTATTAGCCCATTTCTCTATTAACTCCAGGACCTCCTATCCCCCCAGCTAACTATCGAGTTAAGCTGGGTGAATACTTTTCAGCAAATAGTAAATTTGCTGAGAAAATTAATTTCTTTGGCAAACCAAAACTGTGAATGTGACAGTTGCTAGTTTCAGCCCTGTTCGCGGAGCAGGGGCCCAGTGATTAGGACTCTCAGCGGGCATGTGGGGGAGCAGGATTCACACCCCCACCCCCACCTGATGTAGAAAAGGGATTTACACTGGGGTTCCCTGCATTGCTGGTGAGTGCCCTGCCTGCCAGGCAAGGGGCGTTCGGACGCAGGGCTCTCACTGTGAAGCTGTGCCACGGAATAAATAATCAGCCAGTCATTGGGCCAAAGAGAGCAAAAGGTGTGACTAGCCAGTGTCTAGGGCACACAGCTGGTATGTGGGCTCCCAAGCTCTACTCCACTGGTTACTTAATTATTTACACACAGTGAGCAGCTTCAGTAGAGAGTTCAGCTTTTTCCTCTTCCCTTTGACTGTAAGTCAACCTATCATTTCCCTCTGTGGGCGGGAGCGTTTACCATCACTCCCTTTCATCAGCAGGGCTAATAGCAGTGGGGAAGCCTATTCACTAAAGTTTCTGCTAATGTTTGTAATATTTAAATAGTTTGCAATTAGATTTCCATCATTAAGTTTCAGAATGAACACTTCTCACAGAGGTCAATGGAGCAGGCCAGGTCTCAATGAGTTCTGCTTCAGGCTCTCTGCAGACTCAGGCAGACGTCGCCACATCAGTGACCTGTGGGTTGAGTTTGCCTTCTAGCTAATAGAGTTTGGTTTAGCAGCCAAAACTATACTTTGCAATGCCTGTGACCAAAGACACAGCTCAAAGCGATGCCCTAAACAGCCTGACTCTGGTCCAAGTTTGCCAGGTTCCAGGGTGGCTTATCAGACCACTTGCTGGGTCTGTGTTGTCCAAGCAGCAAAGTTGTGAGTGAAGTCAACACCAGAGCCAGAAGCTGCATTTTCCGTGCCGACATTCTCATCTGTCCCCTTCAGCATGTGTTCAGCTTCATTTGTTTGCAGGATCAGGCTTTAACAACAGTGACAACGACAGCTCCAGCCCAGCTTAGCTCCCAGCCTCAGTCCCAGACCAGCTCCAGCTTTGGCCCCAGCCCAGCTCAGCTCCAGCCCAGCTCACTTCTCTTTTCCCCAAAAGGCCAGTTATTACCATCTCTTATACCATCTAAGAGACTGTCCAATAAGGGCCTTTTCCAAAGACTCTCCAGCTATGGGAAAGGGACCCAGGCAGGGCCGGTGCAAGGATATTTTGCACCCTAGGCTAAACTTCCACCTTGCACCCCCCCACACACTCCACCCGGGGAACCCTGTGGAAGCTCCCCACCCCATCCCTCCGCCCAGGGAGCCCTATGACAGCTCCCTACCCCAGCTCCCCTCCCCTCCTCCTCCTTCTCTGAGCATGTCACTGCTGCTCCACTTCTCCTGCCTCCCAGGCTTGTGGCACCAATTGGCTGTTTGGAGCGGCAAGCCTGGGAGGGGAGGAGAAGCAGAGCAGGGGTGTCATGCTCAGGGAAGGAGGCAGAGCGGAGGTGAGCTGGACAGGGAGTGGTTCCCCTGCGTCCCCTCCCCGCACCCCTTACTTGCTGCGGGCACCCTCCCTGCACCCCCCTGCCCCAGCTCACCTCCGCTCCACTGCCTCCCCTGAGTGCGCTTTTTCGTGCCCCCAACCACTTGGCGCCCTAGGCGGCTGCCTAATTCACCTAGTAGTTGCACCGGCCCTGGACCTAAGAATGTGGTTACACTGGCAGCCTGACTTAATACTTCACCTTTCAGACACTTGAACTGTTTTTCCTCCTTTGCTGTATCTTCAATAACAGGCTGTTTAAAGGGGTGTTGCTACAGTACAAAGCAGGCTGGGGTCTCTGAGTAGCAAACCACAACCCTTGTGTAATGCTTGTGTAGTGCTGGACAGTGACTGGGTCACATTAACACCTCTTTAGGCTCTAACAGTGTGCCTGTAAAGGAGCTGGGAGGGAAAGGGAGAGTAGGAGAGGGACAGGGACAGGAGTTTGGAGAAGAGCTGGGAGTGGAGCAGGACAGGAGCCATGCGTGTGTGTATTGTCTATATCTTTATATCTCTGTCTGTGCATCAGCTGTGCCAAGGACTCCTCCTGCCCACGTGTCTCCCAGGGGCCCCACCTGCCACTCAGCCTTTGGCAGACTGGCTCACTTGCGGGTCATGGCACGTGGCTTGCCCCAAGCGCGCTCTCGTCTTGGAGAGCCAGGCCTCGGCGGGCCGATTGCAAACTGGAAAGGCGGGTATTCTGGCAGCGTCTCGGAGCGATTGCTGCAAGCAACGTGGGAGCGTGGGCATTGGGGTGTCTTGGCTGTGAAGCTGCTGCTCTGCCTCAAGGTCAGCACAGTCAGGTTGGCCCAGGGCAGCTGGCAAGAGATGAGGCCGTGCCAGACATGCGGAACCTGGGTTTGTGCTTCTGCTTCTTGCTGGTTATTTGCATCGCTGAGCCTTTTGGCTGGGAGCACGGAATGAAGTATTTGTGAAATTAATTAAGACAACAGAGGCCTGAAGAAAGCGAAAGTTAATTAGTCACGGCAATCAGTTAGATTTGATCCAAAGGAACAAACAAAGAGTTAGAAGCGTGTCACTGGCGGGCTGCTTCTCTGGCAAAGGGATTACGTGGAGATTTCCACCAAAGGGAAATGGCTCCTTATGTAATTGGGGATTTAGACGCAGCACAAAGAGTCATTACCACAACATTTCTTTGTAAGAGAAAAAAGTTGACAGTTATGAAGCACAGGAGGGAGCAGCAAAACAAGACAAATCAATAGGCATGCACATTGGAAATGGGCCTCTTTGTACAGAGCATGCTGGCGTGGAGATCAGGGGCTGGGAAAGCAGTGGGAGAGAGCGGCTGTCAGGAGGGACCCCGCCAGCACTCAAACACACCACACACAAAGGGAAAGCATGATGCTCTCGGCATGGAAGGACAGCTGATGCTCTCAGCATGGAAGGACAGCCGAGGGGCCAGAACACCGGGGAAAACAAAATGCACAGAGGAACTCTGCTTGCCTGCCTTCCACTATGTCTACATAGCACTAGGGAGCTGCTGCAGGTGGCACATAAAATCATAGACTATCAGTGTTGGAAGGGACCTCAGGAGGTCATCTAGTCCAACCCCCTGCTCAAAGCAGGACCAATCCCCATATTAATCATCCAACAGACTTTTGCCCCAGATCCCTAAAGAGCACCCTCAAGGATTGAACTCTCAACACTGGGTTTAGCAAGTCAATGCTCAAATCACTAAGCTATCCTCCTGTCATGGGTCATATAGTTCTGTGACAGGGACCCTGACAAGCACAAGGTCCGAGAGGTGTGAGTCTTCCCAAGGTCCTTCCTTGGTGCTTGATAAGCACCAAAACTGAAGGGAAACTGCTTGCTAGGCATGCAAACAGGGTGTGTGTGTGTGTGCTCACTAACAGTGAGAATCAGAGGGGTGTGAATGCACACTGTGGGGTGCAGAGGGGTGTGAATGTGTGCTGGTGGTGGGGGAGAGGGGTGTGGATGCACTCTGGTGCAGGAAGCAGATGGGTGTGAATGCATGCTGCTGGAGGGGAACTGATGGGTGTGAATGCTCATTGGTGCAAGAAGCAATGGGAAAACAAATGAATGTTCTTGGACAGTGAAAATGAGACCTATGTAAGCATGGCTGCGAGGAGAATGGTGTCTGCCATGTGACGCCCCAGAAGCCTGAGACTGGAGCAATGGAAGCAGCTTGCCACTGGCCAGCAATGATAACACATGAGTCTTTGGGGCCACTGAAGCCAAATTCTCATGACAAAGTCTCCTGCAAGCTTGAAGGAAGGAACCCATCTGAGGGGACCAGACAGTCTTTGAATGCAGACACTGCAGTGAAGCAACTTGTCCATGTGGTAAAAAGGCAGAAACCAGCTGGTGCTATAGCCTGGGGGGTCACACCAGCCCTCTTCCTGTTCTGCAGAAATCACAGAGCTTGCACAGCCAGGGCCGAGAGAGAACCTGGCTCCCTCCTGGTTGTGCTGGGTAAGCCACGGCCATGGAGGTGAGCTAGGAATGCTGCAGGCAGCTAATCCCAAGTTTTCTGCTTGAGCTCTCTCCGTTATATCTGCCTTTTCTCCACAGTTAGCAACTTCAATAATTTACCGTTATTCCGGCAGCTCCATTTCCTCAAAAGAGGCGCAGCACTCCCAGCCCCTGCCTGAATCCATGACAGACAGCAACGGAGTGAGAGCTCCAAAGCCCAGGGATCTGGATGCCAGAAGAGGAAAACTGGGAGTCACACTTGTCCAGGAAGGTGCAGGGTAGGCTCAGTTTACCACTTGCCTCCCACACAAAAAGTCCTGATAGCATACCCACACCGAGGGGTGCTCCCACACCCAGCCACATTCCCACACCCAGCTATGCTCCCAAACAAAGTGGTGCTCCCACACCCAACCACAGTCCCATACCCAGACGTTCTCCCACACCCAGTCATGATCAAACACTCAGCCACAGTCCCACATCCAGAGATGCTTACGCATCTGGCCAAGCTACCACAAACAGCAACGATCCCACTCTCAGCTACACTCCCACATATACACATAGACATGCTCCCACACCAAGGCACATTCCCGCACCAAGCCATGATCCTGCATCCAGCCCCAGTTACACACCCAGCTACTCTCCCGCAACCAGCCACACTCCCGCACCCAGCTACAGTCAAACACCAAGCTGCGCTCCTGAACTCAGTCACTTTCCCACATCCAGTCATGCTCCCACACCCAACCACGATCAAGCACTCATCCACAGTCCCAGACCCAGCCACACTGATGCATCCAACCAGGCTACCACAAACAGCAGCACTCCTACACCAGCAGCAACGCTCCCACACCCAGCCATGCTCATGCACCAAGCCACACTCATGCACCTAGCCACAGTCTTGAACCAAGCCACGCTCCCAGACCCAGCCATGAACCTGCACTCAGCCATACTCCCACACCCAACCATGATCCCACACCTAGTCACACTCCTGCATCCAGCCCCAGTTCCACACTCAGCTACTCTCTCTCAACCAGCCATGCTACCACACCTGGTCACATCCCACACCAGCCAAGCTCCCACACTCTTGCACTCAGTCACAGTCTTGCACCAATCCACACTCCTGAATCCAAGCCCAGTTCCATATCCAGTAACTCTCCCACAACAAACCATGCTCCCACACCCAGACACAGTCCCACACCCAGCCACGCTTACCAAGCCAGCCATGTTCATGACAAAACCATGCTCTCACACACGCACGCACAAAACCATGCTCTCACACCCAGCCACATCTCCAACACCCTGCCATTCTCCAACACCCAACCACGCTCCCACACCCAGCAACGCTTCAACATCAAGCCAAGCTCCCACACCAAGTGACACTCCTGCACCAATCCACTCTCCTGCATCCAGGCCCAGTTCCACACCCAGTAACTCTCCCACACCAAGCCATGCTCCCATATCCACCCATGCTCCCACACCTGGCCACATCCCACACCTTGTCATGCTCCAACACCCAGCCATGCTCCCACATCCAGACATAGTGCCACACCCTGTAACTATGCTCCTGCATCCAGTCATGTACCAACACTCAGTGTCATCCCACACCCAGCCACGCTCCCACACCAAGCTATGCTCTCACACCCAGCCATGCTCTGGCACCAAGCCACAGTCCCACATTTAGCAACACTCCAACACCCAGCCATGTTCCCATATCAAGGCCCAGTCCCACACAGAGCTATTCTCCTACACACAGCTATGTTCCTGCACCCAGCCACAGTCTCACACCCAGGCACAGTCAAAAACATAGCTACGCTCCCTTACTGACTCACGTCCCAACACCCAGCCATGCTCCAACATGCAGCCACAGTCCCACACATAGCCACGCTCCCACACCCAGCCACACTCATGCACCCAGCCAGGCTCCCACACCCAACCACTCTCCCACACTCAGCCACGCTCCAATATCCAGCTACAGTCCCGTATATAGCCATACTCCCTCACCCAGCCATGCTCCCACACCCAGCAATTGTCCCACACCCATGAACCCAGACACACTCAACCATACTCCCACACCTGGCCACACTCCAGCTCCAAGCCACGCTCCCACACCCAACCACGCTCCCACATCCAGAGACATACCCACACACAGGCACAGTCAAACACTCATCTATGCTGCTGCACCCACTCACATACCTACACCTAGCCACATCCCACATCCAGCCACTCACCTATACCCAGCCACTCTCCCACACCTAGCACAATACCACACCCAGCCATGATTCTGCACCCTGGCATGCTCCTGCACCCAAGCACAGTCCCACACCCAGCCACATTCCCAGTCTCTAAACATGGCTGCTTCTCCTGCAGAGTGTAGTGGCAAGTTCAGAGTCCCACGCTCCCCTGGATGTGAGCCGGGGCAGACTGGGCTGCACACACCACAGGCTGGCTTGCTAGAAACACTCAACAAGGAGAGTGAGATTGTACTTGGTCCTAGAGCTACCAGCAAAAAGCCTAAGAATGAGAGTTGAGGAGCCAGGGTGATGGCCACAGGAGCAGAGGGACAGCATGAGCGCTGGAGAGGGGAGTTCTGTGAGGCCTGACTCTGAGGGCAACCCCATTCCCTTGTTTCCCCTCTCTCCTCTCTGACAATAAGGACCATGTGCCATTGTCCCCATGATATATGAGGGGAAGAGATCCTGGGGCTGGCCCAGGGCTGGCAATGGATGGGGTGTTGCTGATAGGAGCTGGCAGGGCTCTCCCCACCAAGCTCTCAGGATTAAAATATGAGTCCATAGCTTGTTCTCAATAAAGTCATGAAATGATGTTGTGTGAGGGGGCCATGGCAGGTGCTATGCAGGTCTCTGGGATGCAGAGCACATGCCCTCCAGGGCAGCCTGCTATTATCTGAAATGTGATCAGTAATAAAATATCTTATTCTCTACTGAACCTTCCTCAGTGGTGGCTCCCAAGCAGGTGACAGGCTGCACCTGCAGGCCCCACTGTCTCCACTGTTAGGCTCTGCAGGAATAACACAGCATTCCTGCTCCACAAACTCCCAGCACTGTGCTTTAAGCCCAGAGTGCATTTCCTGAAGGCACTAACAAATCTGTCATGCTTTTAGGAATCAGGAGCATTTCAAAAACCTTATTTCAGCTCCCGCTAGCAAATTCCTGATTCCTGAGGGTTGAAAACACTCACTTCTAGACAGCAGCAAAATCGAAGGCACAAAAGTCTCTGAACATGTTAACTGTGTCTTTATTAACACCATTTGTCATAGCGGTTCTATCTACTGCAGGATGTATATCCACAAATATTGTCATCCTGGAATGTGTTTGCTGGTGAATGAATGTTCCAGCACCTCTGATCCTGGTGTAAATCCAGGTAGCTCCAGTGACTTCTCTGTTATGCCCTCACCTCACTGGGATTTCTAGGAACTCCGGCATAAGACCTGGACCTATGTAGGCAGCCCGCGTGCATGTGAAGGCAACTGTAATATAAACCAGTGGAATGATGGTGTCTTGAGTCTGCAGCAATGGCTATAACTGGAGGATAGGGGTGTGCAGATGTGGGACTTCCAATACTCTTTGGCCTGCCCAGTTCACTCGGTGTGTGAGTTGGAAAGTTTGGCCCTTTTACCAACAGAAAGAGGCTAATAAAAGATATTCTCTCGCCTACCTTTTCTCTCTAATACACTGAGACTAATACCAACAACGCTGCAACATACAATTCTGGTCAGTTAATTTGTCACCAAATGTATTTTACAATTGTCACGAGCAGGGAGCAGGAGGTCTCGGGAGGAAATGTACCTGGACTGTAACCCGACCCCGCTGCCCTGGGGTCGGGGGAGGGGAGGCTTTCTGCCTGTGTGTGACTGTGAACAAAGGCTGGGGGAGTGGCCGGGGCGGGGAAGGAGGGAGCCAGCAGTTTCGGTGGAGGGAGTTAGAAGCTGGCTGGGGAAGAGGAGGGAGCCCAGATTCGGGGTCTTATCTCCCTGCGCCCCAGAAGGGCCTGACTAAGGGAGCCTGTTTGTACTGACAAGCTCTGAGTTGGATTGTGTTCCTGTCATCTCAAATAAACCTTCTGATCTACTGGCTGGCTGAGAGTCCCTGTGAATCCCAGGAAGTGGGGGTGTGGGAACCGGACTCCCCCACACCCTGTGACAACAATGACTATCAGGGCGGTCAGGGGAGGTTGGTTGTCCCTCATACTGTTGGTTCAATGGTTGTCCTTGTAGAATGGGGAACATTACATATTGTAGCAGCATAAGTCATCCTTGAGAAGTCAACAGAGAAGCCAATTGTCACCTCCACAGCTCTGCCATTTTCTTCACTGGGTGAGCTATAAGCAACAATAGCTTAGGAGGCACAATTTTAACAATGATGGTGTGACAAAGTGGGAATTTATTTTTTATAATATTTTTATGAGTTTTATGTGTGCCTCAGTTTCCCCCTATATTTTGCATGGCGACTCAGTGGTGGTGGGGGGATGATTAAGTTTGCTATCCGGGAGGCTGAGACATAGGTGCCTGTCACCTCCCTGTCTGGGTGGACCGAAGAGTCATTAAGGAACTCATTGAAACTAACCCAGCTTAGCAAGGGGTTCAGAGAGACAATGCAGGCTCCAGTGACTGTTGGATTTCCCTGCCTTTCAGCAGAGAAGCCGAGCAAAGACTCCAGCTGGAGAACACAGGACGGAGAATTTGAGGTGGGGAATAAGTGTGGGCCCTGGAAGAAGCTTGGGAACTGACTAAGGCCAGGTCTATGCTGGGAAGTTAGTCGACCTACCAAGTGTAACCCTTTCCCTTCCCCCAGCATCACTACAGCCATCTCTTCCTCCCTCTCCTCTCTCCCTCACTGGGCTCTGAATACTGCTTAGGCAGAGCATTTTTGTACCTGATTTTGTTCTCTGCCCATAGCCCCTAAGCTCCAGCGCCCCAGTCCCCTCCTGACCTGTCCCAGCAGCAGCCCCTGCAGGCCTGCGTTGTCTGCTCACATTGCAACCCCCAGAGAGGATGTTTCAGCACCAAGGGGATGGCTGTTGCCCTCGTGGAGGCCTGGTGATTTACCATGGGCCAAAGGAACGGGCATGTGCGCGTGCATGGGCTTGTGCACGTGTGTGAAGGAGTTTGATGGGGCGCGGGTGTGTGCCTGGGACTGGGCGTGAGTGATGGCCGGTTAGGGTTGCCAAATTTCTAAT
>ML677410.1:1246757-1269079 GCA_007922305.1 Dermatemys mawii
CAACCACCTGCCCCAGCCCGGTGAAAATGAGAGGGTGAGTGAGGGGTGGGGAAAAGTGAGTGATAGAGGGAGGGGTGATGGACTGAATGGGTGATGGAGCCTCGAAGAAGAGGCAAGGCAAGAGGCAGAGCAAAAGTATTCAACTTTGTGTGATTAGAAAGTTGTCAAGCCTGACACAACCGTCAGGTTCTGGTTTTATGACTATGCCACAAGGTGGGGGAGTGGGGAGCCAGCCCCAAGGCTCAATTTGCATTTAGAGTGATTGAGGGGTGGTTGCTGGCTGCCCCTCTCTCTAGTGCAGGGCGCGCCAGCAGCTCCCTTGGCTCCCATGGAGGTTCTGGCCCCCACACTCAAGTGGCTCTCTGAGAGCCAGAGGGGGATTTGGGCACAGCTAGGGGGACAGGGATTCAGTGAAGTGGCAGGCAGGGGGAGAATTGGTGAGTATGGAGGGATGTGAAGACTCAGTGACAGTGGGGAAGAGGAGTATGGGGGATGGGGTGGAGCTGGTAATGGCGGGTTATGCAGGGACTCAGTGACAGCGGGGGTGAGGGTAGATTTGCTGCTGGGGCGGCTGGGGTAGGAAGCAAGGAAGTCCTAAGTGTCTGTTCCCAAGGTCCAGCACAACAGGGCAATATCTTACCTTACATGCAAGGTGCACATCTCCACTGAGGGCTCTGCCAGCAGGGCCTGTGGTCATGTCTTTCTGAAGCTGGAGCTGCCACATGAGGCCACAGCAGGGCAGGGCGGGCAGGCTGCACTTACATGCTAACTGGTGAGGTGAACCCTAGCTGGAGTGACAGTGCCAGACTCCATTTGTCCCGCCTGCATTAGGGCTTTGTGGTGCGTTTGCTGGAGCATGTCACATCAGCCGGCATGTTTTAGAAGTGCTGTTCCACTGGTGTGGACAGAATCTGGGACCCTGCTGGACCCCAGCCCACCGCATGCTGATGATGTTCCTCCAGAGACAACAGCCAGCACATGGCCCTTCAGCTCTCTGAGACCTGGGCATCGAGGCCTTGGAAAGGCTCTTTTCTCCAGGGATCTGCTCTAACACCTGTGGCACAATCAGCTTCTTCCACAAGATGAGTACATGGCACAGCAGCTGGGCAGTGAGCGAGTCTTCTGTGCCATGCTCCACAGGGCAGCATTTTGGGGTTTTCAGGCCTAGTCTGTGCTGTGCAAAGCATTATTGATGTGTTTGCATTGCCCCCTCATTTCCAGCTGTCCTGGCAGCACAGGACTAGGGTCTGGGCCTGTGGGCACCCCACAGGAATCCAACAGGCCTTGGGCTGTTGAGGACAGCCTCTGTTTCTGTTGCCCCCCTCCCTCCGCGAAAGCTCTTGCTGGGGAGGGAAACAGGAACATGACATGTCTCAGGTGAAAAAGCCCAAACAAGGGGCTGAACACAAACCTGAATGACCATCTGGGCATGTCCCAGAACAGGGAAGGGGCCACAGACACCCATCCTACAAGCTCTGGAGGCAGGCACATGCTTTTGATGTGTTACGCACTCTGCTAGCGGCTCTGCTATCTGGCGTAAAGCAAGGGAAACCTGACTCTGCCCTGGCTTGTAAACAGCCTGGGGAGAGTAGGGCCCCCTCTGTTTGGCCTGCTGGCCCTACGTCTACTTCTCTCTGACCAGGCCTTTGGACCATACTGGCCATCCTGGATCTCAGCAACAGCTCTGCCCTCCACCCAGAGTTCTCCAGTGACAGGCCCATGTCAGCTTTTCTAGCACGCACCAGGCCTGCGGCAGGAGGCAGCTCCACCAGCTAGAGAGACGCTGGGGAGTATCACTAGGTCATGTTCAATTAAGACTTTTCAGCTCTGTCTCAAAATGAGGATTTGTGTTCAGTGCCGAAGCCTCCCCCCACCATCTGCCATGCAGCCGGGCCCAGGCAGCCCCCCACCACATTCACTGCCTGATAGGAAAGCTGCTCACATGCTTATTTAACACCATATTTATGCCAACGTTATTTGAGAGATAATTGCAGTCTTTTAATTAATTAGGGTAAAAAATTAAATATTACAGGCACGCATAAAATCCAGAGACTTTAAAACAATAATTATTGGGTTAGTAATTGAATCACAATTCCATTCGTGACAAAGAGAGCAGCGGGAAGGAAAACGTCGGCCCTGCTCCCTGTGCAGGGAGACGCAGCAGCACTTTTGACTGATGGGATTAGAGCGACCACGTTCCGTTTATTTGGGATTTTAATCAAATGGAACGTTTTAAAGGGCACTTCCCCCTCTTGATTTTATAATGAGGACACTTAACAATATATAAATGGGAGCTAACTAATCCCCACAGCCCCCTATAGATGGAGGCAGGGCTCTGCCCCATTTTACAGAGGGGGAAACTGAGGCATTAGCGCCTTGCCTGAAGCATTCCACCTCTTGATGCTGCACCCCCTCCTCATGCCCTGGCTGTCCTGCCTCCCAGCTGTATGCACAGTCACAGTGGCCTGGCCCATGTGGGATCCTAGCAGACTGCAGACACTGGATGGTACAGGCCCATGCAGTGGAGCTGGCCTGGCTGCCCAAGCTGCGGTGGGGTCTCCGTGGGGAGAGCACGCGGCGAGACCCGAGCAGGGAGCCAAGTCCTTTTAAAGCCGGTGGTGTGAATGTACCTCATGTGGCCTGGCCGTCGGGTGGCTAAGGAGAGATGAGCCGAGCGTGTCTCTGGCTGTTTACAAGCGTGTAGGTATCAGTGACCCTGCTCCATCCCCCAGAGAGCGAAAAGCAGCTCGGCTCCCCAGGCTGCGGGGTGTTAAAAGCTGGCGCCAGGCACAGGGAGTGAGGAGGATCACATGAACATGACGGCCTGTCAAGTTGGCTCCTCTCTCGCTTGCTTAGTGACCGTAACCAGCAGTGGCAAGTGCGGCCCGGGAACGCGCCTGCTCGCAAAAAGCTTGTTTTGTTTGGAGAAATCAGGCTCATGAAAAATGCAGCTACTCTTTGAGTGTTACATGGATTTGGTTTTAGCCCTGGCTTCCTACGTGTCATGCTGGGGAACAGGACGGAGCCAGTCACAGCAGGCTCCGCAAGCTGCCCCTCCCTGCCTTTGTGCTCCCCCAGCACCTCCCAGCCCTCTCCTGGCTCGCACCCCTCCCTGGTCTCTACTCTCTTCCCCCGTCCCTGCTCTCCTCACTAGGCTTGTCGTGCTTCCCTCGCTCTCCCGGGACTCATAGCAATGGCAGATGGGAAAAGGCCCCTTCCCACTCCCACTCTGCTCCTGCTTTGGGTGGGGGGAGGGTATTGCTAGTTAGAGAGAGAGAGAGAGAGAGAGAGAGAGAGAGAGGATGGTTAATAATTAATAATGCCCACCCCACTACCCTGCCCAGCTCCGCCTCCACAGCCTGCCTTGGGCCCTGTGCCCCTCACCTACAACCCACCTCAGAGGTGGGTATTAGGGTTGCCAGGCATCCAGTTTTCAACCAGAGCGCCTGGTCAGAAAGGGACTCTGGTGGCTCTGATTGACACGGCCAACTGGGCCATTAAAAGTCCAGTTGGGGGCACAGCGTGGGTCCAGGTCTATGGCAGGCTCCCTACATAGCTCCACACGGCTCCCTAGACCCATGGGCAGCCAAGAAGGCTCCACGCACTGACCCTGCCCCAGTGCTGGCTCCACAGTTCGCATTGGGTGGGAACCATGACCAATGGGACCTGCGGGGGTGGCGGCTGCAGGTGCAAGGGCAATGCGTGGAGCATCCCTGGCTGCCCATCTGCCTAGGGACTGCAGGGACTTGGGAGCCACTTCCGGGCAGCTATGGTAAGCACTTCTGGGACCCTGCACTTAGAACCTCCTCCCACACCCCAACCCTGTACCCCAGCCCAGAGTTCCCTCCTTACTCAAACTCCCTCCCAGAGCCTGCACCCCTCTGCTGCAGCCCGATGAAAGTGAGTGGGGAGGGAGCAAAGTGAGCAATGGAGGGAGGGGGGATGGAGCGAGCAGGGGTGGGGCCTTGGAGAAGGGGTGGGCAGGGGTAGGGACTCAGGGCAGGGGTGGGGCAGGAGTGTTCAGTTTTATGCAATTAGAAAGTTGGCAACCCTAGTGGGGTTGCAGGTATCTATGCATGATTTTCTGGGGGTGTGAGCATGTGGCCCTTGATGGATGCGTGTGTATTTGTGAGTGGCTCTCTCTCGGGGGGTCTATGTCTCAATGGGTGTCCCTCATGACTCTGCTACTGTTTCACTGTGGGATTTGGGACAAGTCCCTTTTGCTTCCCCATGACTTAGTCTCTTCCCCTTTACCAGGGACTACAATGCCTTCCCCACACCACGGGGATGCTATAAGACTGAGATTTCCAGGGAAGAAGCTTTGTTTTGTTAGCACTTGTGCACACTAACTGCACACCTCAGGCTCAGTGCAGGAGTGAGCTGAAGCCACTGGGGATGATTCATGGCACTCACTCACTCTTCTCCCCAGAGGGGGTGCAGTCATTGTTGTCTGTGACATGCTCTGAAATCCTCAGTGGGAGGGGGTAATGCATAGAGCCCTGGACTGGGATCTGGGGCCTGGTCTATATTCCTGGTTCTGCCACTGCCCTGCGGAGTGATGGGGGCAGGTCTCTCCTTCGCTGGGCCTTTAGGGTGTCCCCATCTGCCAAATGAGGGTAATGACATGCTTCCCTTCTCAGTCACTGGGGACAACACCACCTTCCTGCCTGCCACCCGGGCACAGGTGCTGATTTTAGCTGGCTCCGGTGCGTGCTCATGCCTCCTCCCTCCCCCACTAACTTCGCCCCTTTCCCACTCCCATTCCAACCCCTTCCCCAAATCCCCGGGCCCGCCTCCTCCCCCAGGCGCACCACATTTCCTCTCCTCCCCACTCCTTCCCAGGCTTTTGCGCGGCAAGCCTGAGAGGGATGGGGGAGAAGCGGAGCAGCAGTGCACTCATGGGAGGAGGTGGAGAAGAGGTGAGCTGCAAGGGGGGCACGGGAAGGGCCGCAGGAAGTAACCATGGGGGGGTACTACCTGCCGCAGCTCACCTCCACTCCACCTCCTCCCCCGAGTGTGCCGTTGCTCTGCTTCTTCCCCCTTCCTCTCAAGGTTGCAATGCAAAACAGCTGATTTGTGGCTAGCCTGAGAGGCGGGGAAGAAGTGGAGCAGCACGCTCAGGGGAGGAGGTGGAACAGAGGTGAGCTGGGGCGGGAGGGCGGGAAGGCGAGCTGCCGGTGAGTGCTCTGCACCCACCAGTTTTACTCCGTGGGTACTCCAGCTCCGGAGCACCCGGGCCCATAATGTGGGTGCTGTCTTCAGCTCATCACTCTCCATGGGTCCTGCCGTGAGAGCTGGGGCCAATCCCCAGGGTGAGACCAATTATGCAAAGTGGCTGCAGGTTTATGAAATGTCACAACAACCTACAACAACAAATGTCGATGGGAAAACGTGTAAAAGCAAAACAGACTGACTGAAAATAAAACGGTTTCCTGCTATCGCACAAGGGCTGTGTGAGGCCCAGGCTGGTGAACAAGAGAAGCATGGGACCAGGAATCCATGGACCAAAATTGGTGTGTTGGCAATTAGGCCTAACTGGTGAGCAACATACTGAGGGTCTGGACTATTCTTCCCACTCCTCCTCTTGCGGGGCCTCAAAAGAGACTTTGGGAGGCAAAGGGGGCCACTGGCTGACTGGAAGACAGACCAGGATGGAGCGAGGTTCACCACCATGCCTCGCAGGCTCCTGGGCCCCCGTAATCCACCGTGACACTGTTGGGCCTTCAGTGTTTGGTCCCGAGAAGCCCAGACCAGACTGGGCCAGACAGAGGGGCCCAGGTGACATGGCCACTGCTGCCCGCTCCAGTGAAAACCCAACCACCCTCCAGGATGTGAGCCCTTGTCATCATTCCCCACCACCCCGCGTCCTTTTCCTTCCCACCCTTACTTCTCTCTCCGCTCGCTCTGTCTTTTCTTTCTGGCCCATGCCAGTCTGACTTAGCTGTGAGCCTGTCACCAGAAAGCAGCAACTAAAAGCAATGCCCTCACATAGTGGTTTCCAGCCTGCTTGGGCTCAGAATCCATCTAATGGCTGAACCTTGATAGCCTGTTGCCACTCAGAGATCCCCTGAGGTGCTCCAGACCCGATGCCCCCAACACTAAAGAGGCCCATCCGGAGCAAGAGCATGTCGGAGCTAAGATTCCAAAGACTCCATCCAGATGTGAACATTTGGGGAACCATCCCCACCAGCTATTGGGGGGTAGGGGCAGCAAGTTGAGAAACCCCCCAAAAGTACACTGCTCCCCCATGTGGCCCATGGGGGGCAAAAGGAAAGGGCAGGATTTGGTGGTCTGGAAGTGAAGTGAGGAGATTGAAGGAGCTTAGGGATCTAGTGAAGAGGGAGATGCGGGTTCTGGGTGGGCTGGGGAAGGAATTCGGGGGCAGAGGTGTGGGGGTGTGAGGCTGGAGGAAGGATATGGGGTGAGACAATCCAGAGGGACGGACAGTAAGCCAATAGCTCTTCAAAAAACACACAAGGCTCTCCAAAGCCCCTGGGAGGTAGAGAGGGATTTGAGCTTCTGAGAATATGGTGCGGAGGATGGCAAATGAGTTGATGAGGAAGAGGCTGGGGATGCAGTGGGAGAAGACTGTGAGGGCTGGGGACCAGGATGTGTGATATGATAGAGGGAGAGTCACTGACTGTGGGGAATGGGTACATTCGGGTTCCAGGCTAGGGGGCAGGACAGGTCTGGAAGACAGAATTGTCTGGCTGTGGGCTCTATGGTAGACTGCTGGTATAAGTCTTGGGTCGCAAAATCATTTTTCAGATCCAAAAATTCCTTCTGCAGAGCCTCTGGATGTGACAAGCAGGGAGAAGGGTGGACATGATCTCAAAAGTTTCACTGGAGGGGGAAGGCTTTTCTGAAGGGAGATATCTGGAGCTGTAACCTGAGATCAGAAGGGGGACGGGAGTTGACACCTACCTGGGAAGTGAACAAAGGAAGGCAGACGGGTGGAGGGTTTGAGGTCAGGTAGAAGCTGTCTGGGAAAGAGGTGGGGAGCCTGGATTTGGGGTCTCATCTCCCTGCCCCCCAGAAGGGCCTGACTAAGCGAGCCTGTTTGTACTGACAAGCTCGGAGTTGGATTGTGTTCCTGGCATCTCCAATAAACCTTCTGATCTACTGGCTGGCTGAGAATCACTGTGAATCCCAGGCAGTGTGTGTGTGTGTGTGTGTGTGTGTGTGTGTGTGTGTGTGTGTGTGAACGGGACTCCCCCACCGCCTGTGACACTGGAACACTATGAACATCTGTTGTGAATGGATTCCTGATGAAAGATAATCCATCCTTTGTCCTGTCCACCTCCGGAAAATATAGTTGGAATTCATCTCATAGCTTCCATAAATGATCAAGAATTTGCATCCGAATAGCTTCCTTTTTTCTGAGCACGGCATCCACATATGGAAATTGAACCAAATTGTTGCCTTCGACTCTTACGATCCAGAGTTCCAATTTGTCAAGAAAAGACTTGATGATGCTTTGGTGAGAGAACACATTTGAACCTTTCCTTTGCAGCTGAAGATTCAGTTTGTTCAAGATTCCAAAAGAATCAAATTCTAAATTTGAGTGCATCAGCACATTTCGGAATTCCTCTTTCCCTTGAGCCTGGAGAAACAAATCCAACTCCTCTCTCAGTTGGAAAAGTCTGTTGAGTATGTTCCCTGCTGACAACCACTGTACAGAAGTGTAGAACAGCAACACATCAAAGTCAGAACCCTTGTCCTGGCAAAATCTTTTGAACAGCCTGGTGTTCAGAGCCGATGTTTTGATGTAATTCACCACTTTCACCAACTCTTTGAAAACGGCGTTGAGTTGATCAGGCAATGTTTTTGATGCCAAAGCTTCCCTATGAATGAAACAATGAACTCCGGTTACCATTGGAGCATGCTGTTTCACCAACATTTAGAAGCCTGATCTTGAGCACAGCATGGCAGATGCACCATTAGTGGTGACACCCACAAGATTTGCCCAATACAGAGCATGCACTTCATAGAAATTGTTAACAATTTCCATCACACCCTGAGCCTTTGTGGTGGTATCAAGAGTCTTACAAAAAAGAAACTCATCTTTGAAATCTCCCTCAACCATATATCGTGTGAACACCAATAGCTGAGAGCACAATGCGATGTTGGTCGATTCATCCAATTGTATGGCAAACAATGGAGACTTCTTTATTTCATCCACAACTTGTTCATTGATGTTCTGTGATATCTCATTGAACCGTCTCGATATTGTGCTGTTAGAGACAGATATATCATTCAGCTTCTTTGCTGCTTCCTTGCCAAGAACTAGCCACACCATCTCTTTTGCACAGGGAAGCATAAGTTGCTCTACAATGGTATGAGGCTTTTTGGCCTGTGCAACTTCGTATGCAACAATGTAGGAAACAGTCATTGCATTGCTTGTATTTTTGTAGACCGCACCTGTTGAATTGAGGTGCTGTCGTTTCAGACCTGATAACCGCCACTCAAAATAATCTTCATCCTTTCACAACAAGTTTGGATGACACTTTTTGAGATGGAATCTCAGCTTAGTCGGCTTCATTGAGTCATTCCCCAAGACTTTGAAACAAATAACACATTGTGGCAAATCCAGGCCTTCTTTTTCTTGACAAGTGAAGCTGAATTTGATGTAGTCCTTCGAATTCTTGCGCTTGACATTCCTTCTTGTCGTTGCCATTATCTCAGATTTGTGGGGTTACAAAGAAATTTTGATTTTTCAAACCAACGGTTTATTTTGGGAGATGTATTTTAATTATAAATCCCTCATATAGATGTCCCAAAATAAGTTGTCTGGTGGCAAAAATTCGAACTACAATATAATATCTAATTTGCCCTGCACACTACGGGGCTACTAAAAAATAAACTATGTTGATTAGTTTTTATCTCTTGTATTTGGTTGAGTAAAAACATATTTTAGTGTTATTTTTTAACAGATATTTTATTAACCTGTGATACCAGTGCTAAAGTATTATTTACTTTGGGAGTAGACTATTTAACTTAGTACTGTCAAAACCAAAATTACTTTCACACCACCCTGATAAATTCAACAGATGCAAATATAAAAATTTGTGACTTACCCCTGCGTTAAAATCCCCATACAAAAAAGCCACAAACAAAATAAAAGGTGTGTAATAAACAAACGAACATAAAGTTGAAAATTGTGTGCAAACTTACATTTTACAACAAAAATTATAAACAGACTAAAACAGCACATTTAGCACAGAACGAACGACGCAACAACCACTCAGCATGACGGTGGGAGCTACTCTGACGCTCAGAGCCTTAGATGGAAATTAGTGACAACACAACGTGGTTGTGTCCTAGATGATGCTATGGATGACACGCTGCTAATGGCAGCGCCTGTTCACACTATCTGACTCTGGACAATATTTGTGTGGACCACCAAAAAAGTCACCATGGACCACTGGTGGTCTATGGACCATGAGTTAAGAACTACTGAAAAAGACTCTCCAGCTAAAGGGAAGGGACGCAGGGATGTGGTTACACTGACAGCCTGACTTAATACTTTACCTTTCAAATGCTTGAACTGTTTTTCCTCCTTTGCTGTATCTTCAATAACAGGCCGTTTAAAGGGGTGTTTCTGTGGTACAAAGCAGGCTGGAATCTTTGGGTAGAAAACCCTGACCCTTGTTTAACCCTGGACAGTGACTGGGTCACGTTAACAACTCTCACTCTTTGGGCCCATATATTCCATCAACATTAATTCAGCAGTTCTCACATTGGGCTATGCCTAAGTCTTACAGTCTGCTTAACACCTTTAAAATACAGCCTTTCCTAGCCATCCACACTCTAAAACTGCATCCAGGTGCTTATCATCTCACATCTCAATTAGTGCAACAGCCTTCTCTCTGGCCTTGACAAATGCAATCCTGCACTGATTTGCACATGCAGTCCTTCCCCCAGCCTTGCGTAGCACTCCCGCCCCCCCATCTCTGCCCTCAAATTCCTTCCCCAGCCCCCCACCCTCCTGAACTCCTTCCTCACTACACCCCCGGCAATCCTGACTCATAGCTGTGCAGAACACTGCTGTCTAGGTCCTTTCCTTAGCCTGTTGCTTTGACCATGTCACCTCTCTCTGCAGAACCCTTCCCTGCCTCCTCCTGCTATACTGCATCAAACACGAGCTGCTTGTGTTCCCCTCATGGTGGTCAATCCCCACCCTCCATCTCCCATTCACTAGTGAGCTGTCGATGACCCCCTCTGATCAGCCCATCATGCCAGCCAGTATCACCCACTTGTTACGCTGACAGAGAAATCTCTTTGGGCTTCCTCCCCTGCTGTCCCTCAGCCTGGGAGGGGCCCCCTGCAAACAGTCACAAAACTACCTCCACATCCCTCTCAGAACTCTCGTTGGCTGATGCTACAACATTTGGCTGCTAGCATGCTGAGCCCCTACCTGTAATGTTGATCAGAACTACCTTGTTCTCTCCTGGTGCTCCTGCCATGTTTGGGGCTAAGCCTCAGCTTTGGCACAAACACTTGGAGAAACCCGTTCAGTGTGCAAGACCCCCCGCACCCCCCGGGGCCTCACTCTCCTCCAGGGCATCACTGCCTCCTGAGAGCGAACCTCTGCTTTCCTACTTCACTCCCTCTGCTCAGTGAGACCAATTGAGACAAACCCTTGGACCAATGCACCTCACCCAGTGACACTCAGGCAATGGTTTCAGAACAGCTGGGTTTAGTAGTCAGCTGGTACACAGCCCAGGGAGTCCTTAGGGTAGCAGCGCAGTTAAAGCCTCATCCATTCCGGTCAGCCCAGAGCCCAGCCAAGCTGTAGGGAACCTCATGTTCAGGATCTTTCTGACTTCGCTCCTTGGTTCCCAGGCGAGAGATCCTCAAGCTTCTTCCAGAGACAGCTAACTTATCCCCCACCTCACCCCGGGTTGGGGTCTCTGCTCAGCTTCCCTGCTGGGAGTGTCAATCCAGGAGTCATTGGACTGTGCATTGTTTCTCTGGACCCAGATCTGGGTCAGTTCCAGCCAGTTACGTAACCGCTCTAGTCATTCCACTCAGACAAGATGCTGAGCACACCCCTATGACTCTTAGCCTGCCCTGAGAGCAAATGTCCTCCTTTTCTGCCCACTGGGTAGCCATGCAAAATATAAGGGGAAACTGAGGCACACATAATCATCATGAAAATATTATAGCGCATTCCCACTTTGTCACAGATCTCCCCACCTCATTCTGTCTGTCTGCATCCCCGTCTGATGCTTAGATTGTCAGCTCTCTGGGGCAGGGACCATTTTTTGTTCTGTGTTTATACTGCACTTGGCGCAGTGGGGTCCCGGGCCATGACTGGGGAACCCAGGTGCTACAGTAACGCTGTTCACAAGAATAATGGTAGTTAGGAAAGCACTTTCAGATCTCCCCATGGAACGTGCTCTCTGGCAGCTCTACAAGGCAGGCACAGGCGTCAGAGCCCTCCTCCTAAGGGCCTGGGACAGATCCCTGGCAGGCTACTATCCAGCCCCTCCCTCGTCGGTCACCTCCCTGCTGTGCATGCAGTGCAGTGCTGAGGGTGTGGGGAGCCGCCTGCTGGACTGTAGCATCTGACTTCTCCAGGGGCCCTTCGTTCTGGAGAAACCCCTGCTGTCTTCGTGGAGTGCCTGATCCTGGAGTATGTTCTTTTCTGGCTGGACTTTGTGTTGCTGGGCTTTGATCAGATCTGGGGTGAGGGTGAGGGACTCTCCCCCTTGAGAGGGAGACTCATTCCAAGTGGTATGGCCTAGTTTCGCAGGCTCTGCATTTTCACTTGCCTGTCTCCCTTGGCCTAAGTCACTTTGATCACACACCCTGGCCTGCATTGCACACTGGTCCTGGGGCTGTTTAATTGCAGATGGCCCTGGAATGGAGTCAGCTTTTGATGCAGTCACCAGGCTGTGACTATTGCTGCTGGGTAACACTGTGCTCAAGGGAGACTGGGCCAGGCAGGGCCATTCTCAGGATCCCTTGGTGTTCATGGGGTTCTGACCAGCTTGCTCCACTGCCTTGACCTTCCTTGCGGAGTGGTGGCATGACCTTCTGCAGTGGTTCCTTGCCCTTCAAGCTCCCACGTCTCCAGCAGCCCCTTGGGGTGCTCCCCGTGGGTGAAGCTGCCTGTGCTTGGGGTTGTTCTGCCTCTGCCTGGTTTCTGGGGCTCCCATGGCAGCCAGCTGTGTCTGCCCTGGGCTGGGACCCACAGTTATTTCACACACACACACACACACGGCTCTGCTGCTTGGAGGTGTTCACACATGGGGAGGTACATGTCTCTGTGCAATCGGCAGTGCCACTGGCATTGCTGAGCAGATGCTTGGGCTCAGTTCAGCAATGCCAGTGACTGTCCATTGCCTCCTGGGCTGTGTAAACCACAATCTGTGTCTCCTGGCTCTCGGTGTCTAGGGTCCCAGCTCCCAGCCAGGGCTGGCTCCAGGAACCAGCAGAGGAAGCAAGTTCATGGGGCGGCACAATTTAAGGGGCAGCATTCCAGCCTTTCCTGGGGCGGTACATTCCGGCCGCCCTTTTTTGCGGGGGAGGGGGAGCAGTTGCACTCTTCATGCGTGAGGCGACAAAAAAGCCTCACGCATGAAGAGCCAGCCCTGCTCCCATCACATACCTCTCTCTGTTCTCCTGGCCTCACTCGTCATAGCAGCATCTCCCCCTCCCTCTGCCTCCATTTCTTCCTCCCTGTGTCCCCAGCGCAAGCCATTGCTGAGGTCTCTGGTGCTCTGAGTGCCCCATGCTGGATGAGCTGGGCGCTGCCCCCGGCTGTGATTAGGATTGACTGGCCCTTGCTAGCCTGATGCTGTTGTGTTTCCCATGGCCTGGATCAGTGGCACTCAGGAGGGGACTCACATTGGTACAGCGAGGCACTGTCCTTGGAACCACCTCTTCACAGCCTTCCGCTGTGATCCCTGACCAGCTGCTGGCTGACCAGGCATTTCCCTTGTCACAGCAAACCTAGGATGCTGCTTATTTCCATGGGGCACTTGTATTCCCCAGGTAGCCATCCGCCTGCAAGGAGAGCTGGGTGACCGAACCACAGCTTCTCCCCAGGGTACCCCACATCTCAGAGCCAGGCATCACACATAGCCTGCCAAGGGAGGAGAAGAGGTCTGACAGGACATGGTGGGGGTGTCTTTCAAGGCTGAGGAGGGATTGGGGAGCTGTATCAGGGGCTGGAATCGGAGGTGCTGACCAGCTTAAAACCACTCTGCAGGGTCTGACTGAACTGGCTTCAAACCCACCCAGCTCTGTCTGTGTCTTTCCCTGTAACAAAGTACCCCAATCCTCTGTGCCTGCTCCAGTAACACACTTCTCTGTCCATTCCCTATTTGGCTCATGTGCTATGGGCAGCATGATTTTGTCCCTGTAAATAGTGTTAATAAGTGCTCCAAGGTATCATCAGAATTCTCTTTGACTGGATTATATTTCAGGGTCTGTCCTCTCAGAGCGTCTCTGGAAGACAGGGAGTGCAGCCCGCCTGGACAGAGCTGTGCTGACCTCATTAGCAGGAGGGCTGGAGCAGGTTGGGGGAGGAGAGGAGAGGGCTGTGTGTGTGTGTGAATCACAGCTCTGAAGCCCAGGAAAACCATATCTCATTCCGAGCGCAGCCAGGAAACTGGGCTCAGGGTGGCATGGCCTTGGGAGTCTATTAAAGATGCAGCACTGAATGGACACAGTAGAGAGGGGGCTACAAAGGCAGGGGTAGTGACACAAGACAGCAGATCCTCCAGGAATGTAATTCTGTGGTTTCCCCTTGTTTCCCATGGAGCCATCCACAGTCCCAGTTCTGCATGCAGGTGGCAGATAGGAAAATGGGCTGGGAGTTCCAGGGACCTATCTGGGCTGCCTGCAACTTGCAGGAGGAAATAAAAAATTGATGAGCTACTCTAATTTGTAAACACTTGTGGCAGATGAAGAATGGCTGAACATTTGGCACTGGGAACATTTAAACTCAGATACACTGACAAATGCACAGAGCAGCGCACACACACCCACAGCCCTTGACAGTGCACGACATACCAATAGACACACCACACTGACCAGCACAGAGGGAACGTCCATGCTGCCAACCTACAAACATACCATACCCCCCACCCACCTGCAAATGCACAGCAGACTGGTAAATACACACCCTCCCCCAACAAATGCACAACCTATTGGTAGACACACGCTGACAAACACACCACATAATGGTAAACCCCCTCCCGCTTGACAAATCCACAGCACATACCCCTCCCCCCCAGTAAATATGCACTCATATACTCACTGACAAATGCACAACATAGCCAGGGTGCACAAAACACTGCACACACAAACACACACACACACACCAGCAATGGAAGGGGAATGTGTATCTCAGAGAGCTTGTCCCTTGTGTGTTTTTGCTGTTTTTCTCATTCCTGTTCATAAAGGTCTGAGCTTAAATAATGAGTTTTTTTCTGCGGGTAGATACACAAGTGTGCCAATGTAAATTGCTCCATTTGGAGGGCTAATTGCACTAAAAGGCAGCCTGATCTGTGGTTTTTCTCTATTTTACATTAGCAGCTGAGCTGTCAGATCTGAAATGGAAACTCATTTTTAAGGCTTTGCATTTACAGTGGCTTCAACAATGAAAAATGTTCTCTGACAGTAATAGAAGGCAAACCTCATTAGAGAAACTTAAACCAAAGCGGCACAGTGCTAAAGCCCTCAGGCTGCTTCCAAGCATCTTAAGAGGGAATGAGAGCATTTTTCACATGACTCTCTCCGCCCGCAGAGTGCACTGGCTCTGCTAGACTATTGCTGCACCCTCAGGAGCTGTACATCTGACATGCACAGGGTTTCAATGGAAATGGCAAATGGCTTTCTCTCAGGGGCACAGGCTGCTGAGCCGTTTAAGGTGCTGGGAGCCCATCTCGCTCCGAATTTGCAGCTTTCGCCCCCTCCCCTGGCAACGTCTCTGGCTTGTTGAAATTGCCAGGATATTAACAGGGTTGGGGGGGAGGCACCCCTCAGGCTGTGACGGGGCAAATGCAGCCCAGCACAGTTAGTTACTCAGCTGCCCAGCTCTGATGCATTTGGGCCTAAGGATGTGGACAGAGACCTGACCCACAGCCTGCAACGTTGGTTACTCGAACCCCACAACATTGCTTGGTCACTAAACCAGCAACTGGTACTGACTAGAAGGGGCAGTAGGGGCATCCTAGGCAGCTTCGATTCATGTCTCCAATGGTGAGCACAGGGCATAGCTCCAAACCCACAGAATTCCCCTCCTGCAAAGCCAATGCTGCTGCAATGAAAGGGGCAGAGACAGTGCCCACTGCTGGGATGCGGGGCAGGACTGAACAGCTAGTGGACTCTTCCCCCCCGCCACCAAGCACAAACACACACACTCTCAAAGCAGCCTCCACTGGGGGCAGGACTGAGCAGCCTAAATGTGAAAAATTGGGACAGGGGGTGAGGGGTAATAGGAGCCTATATAAGAAAAAGACCGCAAAATCGGGACTGTCCCTATAAAATCAGGGCATCTGGTCACCCTAAGCTGCAGGCTCCTGTCTTTCCGGAGTTGTTTGTAAACTGTGCAGGTGGGGCTGTGCCTGGCGGGGACTGTGCTGCCAGCTGTTGGTAGGGGGCAGGTATTAATCTCTCTGGCCACACTCACTCAGTGAGCCCTGCGGGCTTGGCCAGGGCTGTCATCTCTGGAGGAGGCCTTGTTAGAGACTTAGTTATCACCTCATCACCTTCTCCAAATGGCCCAGCCAGGGCTGTGATGTTCCCAGCACTGGAGTGGCAGTCAGGGCTCAGAGGGCTGCTAATTTGAACTGCTCGAAGGTCAGCACCATCAGTGTAGGTCACAGGCTCTGGGAGCCCTCCCTGCCTTCCCTTCTTCAAGGCCCCTGGATAGGGGCAAGTATCAGAGCACCAGCGGCAGGGGTGGGGAGGAGGCCTGACAGATACTGGCCAGGGAGGGAGTGGGGACCAGGGGAGTGTATTGCACCAGGTGTGTGCAGGAGAGTGGGTGGTGAGCCAAAGACTTTGTGTGTGTGTGAATCACAGCAGGGGGATTGTGCGAGAGCGTGCTTGAAAGTGATGGACACAGGAAGCCTGTGTGTGTGCTTCACCGCATGTGTGACAGACAGCGGCCTTTTTGGTGGTAAATAATGAGCCACTGGGGGTTGGCAGTGGAACAGCTGAGCTGGTGCTGAACACCCATTAGCAGTAAATTCAGACAATGACAAACCAGGTTCAGGGCTGGTTCAGCAAGCAAGGTTAAACCTGTACAGTTCTAGGGAAAGCATGAGACCTCTTTGCATAACATAAAACCAAGAGGAGGTTCAATGAAATTGAAAGGCAGCCTAACAGACACTGACAGCAGGGAATGCTGTGCTATGCAGCAGAAACTGAACCTGTGGAACTCCCTGCTACAGTACATCACTGAGGCCAAAAAATTAGCAAATTTTTAATGACAACCTCTAATTAATGCCACCTGACATTTCCCATTATGAGACCTTGTTCTCTGTTACTTATAATCCTATCCAGCTCATAACATTCCGGCTGAACTTTTCCACATCAGTTTGCCTCAGGCTGAATCTCTATGGAAAATTCCAGACATTTGTCAGAATGAGATTTCGCCCATATTGAAAAGAATCTTACATTGTAGTGCCTCCTTGCATTGAAGCAGGGCCTTGTAACTTGGCGGCAGGGTAGGGTTGCCCTGGTGTCAGGGAGGAGCCTTTTGCCATCCCCGGGAAAATTTATCCAAATTGGGCAGAGTTAAGAGCCTCCGGAAATCTGTCTGCACATGCTCAATAGAGTCTTGTTAGAATGCAGCAGCGGAGTCCCTCTGCACTGATCATTCTCCAGCCCCTCACAGCTCAGACGGACAGTGCCCCTGTTTGTCCCCACAGAAAGATGTGTGTGCTCCAACCCAGGCTGCGGGGGTTGAACAGGACTTTCCCTGCTGTCGTCCTCCAAAGGCACTGTGGTGTGGGGCACCGGAATAAGGGAGACCAGAGAGCAAGTGTGAAAAATTGGGATGGGGGTGGGCGGAATAGGAGCCTATATAACAAAAAGACCCAAAAATCAGGACTATCCCTATAAAATTGGGTCATCTGGTTCACCCTAACCAGAACTGAGAACAGGTGGACTGTCTGTCCTGGGCCCTCAGTGCTCCCCTGTGCCCAGGCAGTGAGACTGAGTGGAGAAGAAGGAAGCAGCTTGACCAGAGAGTGCAGATGAAGGGTGGGACAGATTGGTTTGGGGTGAGACTGGGGCAAAAAGCCAGGGAGAATGGGGATGTGGAAACAAGTGCAAGTCTGGGCCTGAGATGTGGAGCTGAAGAGGGATGGGAGAGGGGGAAACTGGGACTCAGACTGGGACAAGAACAGGCTGGAGGGACCCAGGTCAGGACTTGTCAGACTTGGGCAGGGAAGCAGGAACTAAGAGAGTCCATCACCTTTAAAGCATGTTGCTCTCAGAATGTGGACTAAGGCCCAGGTTTTCTGTCTCTCATGGTTTAAGATTAGCAGCCGTGTTAGTCTGTATCCATAAATAAGACGAGGAAGACTTTGCAGCACCTTAGAGACTAACAAGTTTATTTCAGCGTAAGCTTTCGTGGGCTATAGTCTCCTATGGTTCCTCTGTTCCAGCAAATATCTCTGAACCCCCCTGGCAAAGTGTGTCCTCTAGTGCTTGTGCACACAGAAGATAACAGCTTTCTATTGCCATCAGTCACTCCATCAGTGTGAGAACAGGTCTGTGTGATGCATCTAAAGGTTCCAACCCTGCTGATGTCATTGCCACATGATAGGATTTCTGTTTTGTCAGTTTGGATTTTTTAAAACCTAACAAATATACATAAACCCTCCTATGTTGTCAGACTGGTAAGATTGCAAAATCAAGCACTCAAAAGTTAGGAAATACCAGACTGAAGGTTGCCTGTGGAACCTTAACTTGGCCTTCTGTATGTCTACATTATGACACAGTCTTTAACTGCAAGATCAAATACTAATTTTTCCACAGGAGCCCTGTCTCCTTCATTGCACAGGATGGCCCTGCTCCAGGAGTGAATCAGGGTTGTGCAACTCTCTGTGGAACCCCTGTCTCATCTGTTGCAGCAGGAGGAAGAAGTGTAGAGAATAAGGCAGGAGACTGCAGGAAGAGCAAAGATGGTTTCATGTTTAAGGCTGTTGAATACCAGGGTGAAACAAAGCCACAGTAAAAGTGTTTGCAGACAGTGAGTAATGCACAGCAAAGCTAGGGTCACAAACCTGGCTCCCATCTATGGTTTCTGCATAAAGAGCCCTGCAAGCCCCTGTAATTTCCCCTCCAGCTCTCTTTCCTGGTTTGGATACCATGATCATCACCTCAAATATCTGGGGCAGGGGGAAGGGAGGCTGTCATTCCCCCAGGGGCAGCATCACATTGCTGGGCAGTGAATCAGGTGAAGCATCTGCTGTAGGCCAATGGAGTAAGCAGGATGGTGATATCCAAGCCTGGACCAGTAGTCAGCTCTTCTCCAGCAAAACCTTCTACTCCTAGGCTTGGCTCCTTGTCAGTCACTTTCCTTATTGGCTTAGTCTTGACTTCTCCTTCCCTTCCTTTTCTGTGCCCAGGAAACACATTGAGGTGTGGAGAGTTCAAGGGTAATTGGAAAAGACATTTCTGAGTTAGGAGCCTTTTGGGGAAGTGATGGTTTTTCACTTTTTGTTCTAATGTTTTTGCCCTTGTAATTCAAGCACAACTTGATGGAAAAACTTGGCCTGTGTTTTATTGTAGCTATCTCCAGGAGTGAGGCTATACAGCCTCCACTGTTCCCATTTCAGACTTTATCAAACAAATTCCATTAGGCTGAAATTTCCCCTGCTTGGTCTCAGCCCAAAGTTGACATTTATGGAAAAGAAGAGCAAAATCATTTGATTCACTTTCCAGTTAAGCAAGGGTAAAACCAAAAGCCATCTTTTTCTTTATATTGGGCCTGCACTTACATGGGTCACAAGCAGCAGCGACTGGAAATGTTGAAGCGGGCTTGTTTTGTCCTCAGGAAGAGGAATAAGATTGGTTGTGCAGTGTTCCTGGGATGAACAATGAAATTAACCACTTTCATGTGCCGTAGAATAGTCAATAGAGCTGCTCAAGAAATGGGTGGGTTTGTTTACATGAACGTTTTTTATAGGGAAAAAATTGCTTTGTGTTGAGCATTTTCTCCAACATTTTTATGAGACAGGATGAATATTTTCAGCTTTCTTTTTGTGATAAACAACCAGCAAAATTTTCTTGAAAATGGACCTTTGTGCAGAAATTTCTGTTTTGATTTAAAAAAATTTGGTCAAAAAGTCATTTTGAATTAAAAGTGCTGCTCAGCTCTCACTCTTTTGATCCAGTTTGACACTGGCTTTTGTAAGGCTGCCTTTGTTAAGGATTCTTCAGTCAGTGATGTGTTTGCAAAGGTGCCTCCAGCAATTATACCTTTGTTCAGTATGCTTCCATCCAGACTCCCTGTTCAGTTATCATGGGTGCTGCCGTGACAGGCATTTGTTAAAGACTCTCCTCCATTAATGGAAACCAAAAGAAGTTCGTGCCCTTCTTGGCTGCTTTATGGTGTTTAAAGAGGACCTAGAAGGGGAATTCAAACAGAAGTGATTTTTCCCTCCATTTATTTAACATTAGAAACTGTTTCTATTTTCTGTGGAAGACTCTATGGATGTCTGGAGACCTCGTGGGTTTCTGACGTCACAGGGACCAAAGGAGTGGAGCTTGAGCATTAGTCTGAGCATTTAATCAGTCTATTTAAAACCCTGTTTACTTTGTTCAGTTTTATGAACATTTATTTAACTCAAACACCTTAGAAACAGTAGAGAGAAAAGGTCTATTTGTTAAAGATTCACCCTCAGCCTGTCAGTTAAGGACTAAGAAAGCCCCCAATCCAAGAAGAACTCACAGAAATACAGCCTTGATAAACCTGATTAGTCCTAGGCTAGACACAAAATCACCCACCCACCTTTCCTGTCTTTGTTTAAGAGCCAGAAAGGTGCTAATGTAGCATCAATAGACCCTGGTCCATATTGAACCTGGGACTTCCGGAGCTTAGTGCATGAGCCTCTATCCATGAGCTAAAAGCCATCAGCCTGTTAGCTAAGGCTGTAGAGCAGACTCATTTTATCTTTTCTCTAAGTGGTCTCAGTGCTACTGGATGGGACAAAGCACCACATCCAGAAAGTATGTGGGTTACACTAATAAACAGTGGGGTGTAGCCAGGCAGTGGGCCTGGGACATCACAGACAGTGTCACCCTTTTGAGCACAGGCAGATTAGGGTTCTATCAGCCTTCTCCCTGCCCCAAGCTCAGCATTTCAGCAGAGGCAACATAGCCAGCTGACCATGTTGCTTCATAGCCTCCAAGCTCTACTCCTCTGTCCCAGGCTTGCTGCTGCTCCCTCAACAGCAGCTCTGAGAATGCATGAGACCAGAGATCAGCCCTGACTTCTGCCCCTGAGCCTTTCCTCACCACTTGGGGTCCATTCGTCCCAGTTGCTTCAGCCATGGCATAGGTCATTTGAACCTCTGGGCCCTAGATACCATTTCAAGTCCCCCACCCTCTCCTTCACGCTTCTCAGGTATCCTAGCCACAAGACTATGCTGATGGAAGTAATCGGTCCCATGAAAGATGGGAGTGAAATGGGGATAGTGCCATTCTGTCAGGGCAGAGGATGTTACTGGCACAGATCTGGTGAGGCTGACTGACAGCCACTCACTCAACTCTGGGAAGGAAATCTAAGCCTTTGTGTCCCTGGATCCCAACGTGTTTTAAGCCTCTGAGGCCTGAACAGAGCCCAGCCCTGCCTTGTCTTGGGATCCCTAGATGCTCTCTCAGGGTGAAGATCCTCTGTTTAGCACCCGCTCTAGAGAGCTAGAACCTGCTGTCCAGCTGCCCAGCCCCTGGGCTCAATGCTGACCCTTCAGACTCCATTAGACCCATTCTCTCCCAGAACGCCACCTGCACTGTGAGTCTTATGGGTTACGGGTGAGCTCTCTCTGGGGGCACACGGCAATTGTCAGGTAGATAAGTTGCCCAGAGTCTAGGGCGTTGTTGCTCTTTTACTTAACAGACAAAGCACAGAGAATACAGATCATAGAACATAATAAACATCCTACCTGCAACGCCATCCCTGGCTCACTGTTCCTGCTGAGAACTTGGAGCCCATGTGGGCTAGGCAGGGGCCCCTGCCTCATGAGGCTGCTAAAAGCTGGGCTGCTTCTCCCTCCTGTTGAGCTGGAGAAAAAAAGATTAAAGGCCCCAAACAGCTCAACAGCTCCTCCCTTTTATAATCCTCCAGTCTCGTCTATCAGGTGATTCCCTTGCCAACTTCAACAGCTGACCAGAGATCCCCACTGGGTGATTTCATTGCAAGTGCTCTCCCTCAACAAATCAGTTCTCCTGGTTGGGAGCCACTCTGTTGTTTAGAGCAATTCCATTTTGATGGGAGAGCATTTAACATTAAGGACATCTTTTGTTATCCCTTTGCCACCAGCCTTTGGAATCCCAGCCTAACATGGAGGAGAACCGAAATCAGAGAAGGCGAAAGGCTGCATCTTCAAAATGGAGTTTGCAGCTTGATGAAGAGAGAGAGTTCATAATCTCACATGGAGTACAGACCTTCCCCAGTTGGTCACAACTGTGCCCCTTACCAGCCTCTACACACCAGGGAAGAGCCACCAGCTTTTCCAAGGGGTCCCTAAACTTGTCAGGATTAGATTGATCACACAGTTAATGGTTTGCCAACTTTCTAATTTAACAAAACCAAATACTCTTGCCCTGTCTTCTGCCCTCGCCCCTCCTTCGAGGCCCTGGCCGCACTAACTCCATTCCCCGCTCCCGCCCCAATTGCTCGCTTTCCCCTACCCTTGCTCAATCCCTCATTTTCATTGGGCGGGGATAGGGGATTGGGATGCTGGAAAGGGTACAGGGTGCAGGCCCTGGAAGAGAATTTGGGTGTGCGAGGAGGGTATTGGCAGAGACAGAGGGTTTGGGTGCGGGAGGGGGTGAGGACTCTGGGGTTGGGCCAGAAATTAGGGATTCAGGCCATGGGAGGGGGCTCTGGATTAGGGATGAGGGTTTCGGAGTGCGGGAGATGGTGTGGAGTATGGGCTCTGGAAGGAAGTTTGGGTGAAGGAGGGGGCTCAGGGCTGGGGCAGGGGTTTGGATGCAGGAGAGCATTTGGGGTGCCAGGTGCGGGCTCTGGGTGGCACTGACCAGGCAGCTCCCGTAAGCAGCCGGCATGCTGACTCCTAGGTGGGGGAACCAGAGGGCTCTGTGTGCTGCCGCAGATGCTGCCCCCA
>ML677410.1:1269089-1299405 GCA_007922305.1 Dermatemys mawii
AGCTCCCACTAGCCACTGTTCCCAGCTAATAGGAGCTGTAGAGCTGGCACTCAGGATGGGGGCAGCACATGGAACCCTGTGGCCATCCCTGTGCCTAAGAGCAGGACATACTGGCCACTTTCGGGAGCCGCATGGAGCCATGGCAGGCAGGGAGCCTGCCTTAGCCCTGCTGCACCGCTGGCTGCACTTTTAATGGATGAGTCAGCAGTGCTGACCAGAGATGCCAGTGTCCCTTTTTGACTGAGTGCTCTAGTCAAAAACTGGACACCGGGCAACCCTAGATGGGCCATGCACTTGCACACATTGGTACTGAGTAGACAGGCAGCATCCCAGGGCCAGCCTAGGCAGTGATCATTTCCAGCGCTGCGTGTGTTCCCTGGTCATGGTTCACACACACGCGGGCCATCTTTGAACACCCTCACCTAGCGAGCTGGCTCACATGAGCACAGCCTCCTCAGGGTTAATTTGGTCTGTCTTCCCCTCGCTCTCCTTGCTGTGCTGTGCTGGCTCGTGTGATACACTTGTGCTGTGGGTATAGCGTGTTCCCTTTTACCGACACTGTGACTGAGTGAGCGTGGAGAAGTCTGGCTTCCCACCCACTCCATCAGTAGCATTTATAGGAGCCAATCTGCACTCCAGATGGGCTCTAGCTTGTTTGCCTCAAGAGAGGTTCTCACACCTTCAGAAGGCAGTGTAATTATTGGGGTTACTCTGTACCCAAGCCCCAGGGTGCCCGTAGCATGTCCAGTGCTAGGTCCAGTGCCATATTAGATGCTTCAGCTGCTCTAGCCTTGATGCGTTTCACTAACCATTGAGGCCCAGGGCTTAGGGAAAGGTTGTTACTAAGGCAGGGTGCAGACACTCAATGTGCAGAGGCTTAACAGTGACAGTTCGAAGTGAGGAGCAGGTAGCAGTGGTTCTTGGTTGGGTCCCTGGGGCTTTCCAGTCCAGAATCAGGGCCCTTCAGCACTAGTGCGTGGGGTGTCCCTCCAGTCCAGTCTATTCAAGCAAATAAGCCAGTTCAGTGTCTTTCATTGGGGCCCTCTGCCGTGGCTCCCTGCCCCAGCTGCTCCTCATAAGTCCCACAGAGACCTGTGCATTGCTGGCTGATGTGAAGAACCTGCCTCACTCCCGCTGCTGGTGCTCTGAGGTATGTGGGCAGGGCAGTTTCTTCTGCCTTGGCCACAGGGAGCTTGCAGAGCTTGCAGGTGGTTTGCAGACATTGTACCCTCATCCAGGACACAACACTGGGCGTTTTGCTCAAAGGCAACAAGTGTGGGTTCTTCTGAAGTAGGAGACAAGCCTAAGCCTAAGTGACACCTTTTCCCCTTTTGTTTTCTTTATGGGGGATTTGTCAAGACAAGACCTTGATACCTGGACATGTCCAGCCAGCTGGGTGCCCGGATCTTCTTTGCCCTTTCCAGAAACGCTTCATCCATCCTGCCTCCGTGGCCAGACCTGGTGTCTCAGGAGAAGGGTCAGCTACTGCAGCCGCATCCCTTAGCAGCTACGCTGCTGGGTGTTAACTGGAGAGATTTTCCATTTTCAAAAGATATTAGTAGAAAGAGGTTGTTGGGATTCAGAAAATTTCCCATCAGCTGCTGTGACAAAAGCCTTTTGGGGACAGGCAGATACCAGAGAGACTGTGCCAAGATCTTGCCTGATTCCTTATTATTGGGAGACTCTTTCATCCCTGGGGACGACTGATTTCTCTGTCTGTCTGTGAGAGTGGCACACCTAACAGCCATTGCAATTTACCTTGCTCCTGTGAAAGGCTCTTTGATTATATTTCACCCTTACAGTAGTCAGTGTGGCCATCCAGAGAACACCTGTCACATCAGTAACCTGTCTTTCTCCCTCAGGAAACTGGGGGTCTCATAACACTGTGAGGAAGTGAAGAAGCCCTGGGGATGGTGAGGAGTTGCCCACATGTTCCTCTCCAGATTGTTGTATGAGCCTCCTCAGGGCTTCTGCTGCTCTCAGGGGTTCCAAGGTGTGTGTTCATCCCTGATCCATGCTTGTGACTCCCCCGACAACTGCTCTGCCTTACATTGGAACATAGCCTGTGCACTAAGTATTGGATGGCAGACCACAGTGAAAGCCAGTTCCCATGAGGGCAGAGATAATACAGAGGACCTGGCTTTCAAGGTGCCATTCACCTTGGGGACACAGCTAACTGACCTGACAGTGACAAGGAATGGGACTCTCCTAGTTACTTAGTATTGTCTCAGTGACCGGAGTGTGCCGCCCTCTCTACAGACTCACAAAATACACACGGTTGTGCCCTGAAGAGCACATGGCTTGGCTGCAGACAGCACATGGGGCGGGGGAAGCTGGGGGATGGACTATGATGAGGTCATGCCCTTATACACTGTATTCTTAGCATGTCGAGTCCCACTAGAGACATACACACAGAGACACACATGCACACTCACAAAGAGAGAGACACACACATACTAAGTGGATACACAGACACACACCAAACAGATATACATACACATACAGAGACACACACACACACACTCACAGAGACACACAGACACTAAAAACCCCCCCACAAGAAGAAGAGCTGTAGACCTGAAGCAGAGCTCTGCGTGGCTCAGAGCTTGTCTCTCTCCGCACCAGCAGTTGGTCCGACAGCAGCTATTCCCTCCCCCATCTTGTCTCTCTCACATCCTGGGACTATCATGCTACCACAGATATACAGAATCATTTTGTGCTTGGCTTCTCCTGCTTTCCCTCACAAGCTCTCTCTTGCCCACTCATCTGTTGTTTTAAACCTTCTGTTCTTCTTGTTCGTGTTAAATCTCCTAATCTCCCCCTGTCCCTGGTCCTCCAGAGCACAGACTCTTCCTGGGGCTAGCTGGTGCGGGCTCTTCTCCCCCATGGGGTAGAGAATCCAGAACACTTATGCCCAGTGGGAAGCAGGTGCCGAGAGAGAGGTCTGGGGGGTGGCAGTGAACATCAGACATGTCTGCAGGGAGATAGGGAAGCAGAAAATGACAATTTAAAGTAGGCTGCACACCAAGAGGTAGATCATTACGACCATCGATCCCAAAGTGTTGGTGACCCAGTTTCATAGCCGTAATTTAATAGATTCATAGTTTCCAGGCCAATCTGATCTGCTGCAGAGCCCAGGCCAGAGACTTCCTCCTCCCAGGGATGCTATCCATTCCTCTGGGGATGGTCTGGGTGGGGCTGTTGTGTAATCATCAGCCCTGAGGACACGTCCTATATGAGCTCCCTCATGGCCCCTTTATGACTGTTGTGCTCAGTGCATGTGGCTGTCCAGGGGACTGATCCAGTATGTGATCTGAGGTGTCCTCCTCACTGCTGAGCTTTGTAAAGACAGTTTGAGGCTCAGTGAAATGAAAAATACAAATTAGCTTCACGTCTCCATAAAAGAAATCTTGCAAAGAAGGAATCCTGAAGAAGATAGTGTTCATATGAGGGTGGGCCTATATTTCTGACACACAACAACCAATGGCCCTTCCAAGGGGGATCCATCTCCAAAGGAACAGAGAAATGTGGATACGTATGTAAACCTTCTGCTGGCAGCAGCCAGGGCTGGGTTCAATATCTAGGGGTCCCTTTTCAACAATATAACACAGAACCAGCTTGGGCCCCCAGCCAGTAACCTGAGAAAATTATACACCACCCATGGGTGCCACTCACAAGCACAGAGTCTGAGCACAGAAAAGAAACTTTTAGAAATAAGGGACATCACCCAACATTAATTAGGGAAAATGTCACAAGCACGATTCATAATAGTAAAGCTGCAAGCAAGACACCCACCCCAGAGTGTGTGGGGTAGTGTGTTCTGCCTCATGTTGTTGCGCTCTACAACCAAAAGTTCCTTTTCTGTGCCCGTCTCTGCTCCCTCACATACCCCATTCTCAGTGGTTGTCCTTCGTCAGTAAGGACATAGGTGCCGACTTCTACTGGCACCAGTGGGTACTCAACCTCCCTTTCCCCCCAGCCCCATCCCGACTCCACTCCTTCCCTGCCCTGCCCCCTCCTGCCCCCATTCCAATCCCATCCCCAAATCCCTGCCCCACTTCTTCCCTTGAGCTCACAACGTTCCCGCACCTCCCCACTACCTCCTGAGCCTGCTACAGCTGTTTGGTGTTTGCAAGCACTGGGAGGCAGGTGGAGGAGCAGGGACGCGGCACGCTCAGGGGAGGAGGCAGAGGTGAGGTGGGGTGGGAGTTGATGGGAGCTTGGCTGCCGGTTGGTGCAGAGCACCCACTAATTTTTTCCTGAGGGTGCTTCAGCCCCAGAGCGCCCCCAAAGTTGGCGCCTATGAGTGAGGACCCAGGGTTCAGAGGTGCAGCTGTGCAAGTTCACTTCCAACCTGGGAAAGAAGGTACCTGGCTTGCTCTGCCATCTGAGTTCTTGCTCTGGCTGGCCACCCTACCAGCTGCTGTTCCTCAGCATTCAACTGGCCCACCAGCCGCTGACTGCTCACAACTTTCACTAGTCACTCCCAGCAGCTTGCCCGTTTGCTGACAGCCCATCAGTCACCTTCTGCTGCCACCTGCCTCTCTGCTGTGACCTCTGTAGACCAGTCTTTTAGGCCAGGTCTACACTGGGGAGGGGGGTTGACCTAAGATACGCAACTTTGAAGTCAATGTATCTTAGGTTGACTTACCTCAGTGTCTTCATGGTGGCGAGTCAACCTTTGCCACTTCCCCGTTGACCCTGCTTCAGCCTTTCACAGTGGTGGAATTCTGAGGTCAATGGGGAGAGCACTTGGGGATCAATTTATCACACCTACACTAGACACAATAAATCAATCTCCAATAGATGGATCACTACCCACTGATCCAGCAGATAGTGGCCTTAGTGAATTTTCTAAGCAGGCTTAGCAGAAATATTGTCTCTTCTCAAGTGATTTCAGTTCTTATTAAGTACTTAAAATAACAAAAGAGTCCTAATGAAGTCTATTTAGCTCTACCTTTGAACAATGGGGAAGAAATAGTTTAAATAGGACTGGGAGAACCTCCTGGCTAAAATACCTGTTTCACCCCTTTACTGTCACAGGGGTTTGGCATTTAAGCCCCTGGCTTAGTGAGTTCTTTTCAGCTGAGGGTGACCCCTCAGTCGGGACAGGCTCAGCACAGTTCTGTTCCTCTTTAGTCATAAATGAAGATAACAACATTGATAACATTTCACTACCCCTGCATTCATACTAAAGTAATTTGTAACCCAACACCAGCCAAAGTTGATCACTTGGAGCTACACAGCTCCTATGTGCTGGATATCTAGGCAGAATAGGTGTATTCATGTAAATACAGTTTGCTTCTGAAGTCTCTCTTCTGCCCCAACTAGCTGTCGGGGGAAGTTCATTCAGACTCTGCTTACAGGTATGTGACCACTGACCCAGTTACTGAAATACAGACCATGGAGGAAGAAAGTTCATGGGCTAGGCCTTAGCCCAGCAAGACCACAAAGCAAGCACCTAAACTTTAGCATGTGAGTAGCCCTGTTGAAGTTGATGTGCTCATGTGCTTAAAGGCAGGTGTGTGCTGAGTTCAGCACAGTGCTGAATCGGGACCATATGAAGTCTAAGGTGCTTCCACTCCTGCTGGTCCACAAATCTGAGACAGGGACTTCTTCCTCGAGGGCTCATGTGTGGAATATGCCCCTCCCCATAGCAGGACTGGAGTGGAGATATCAGTGGCTGTGGTCTCCTGTCAGCTGAGGAGAAAGACTCTCCCTTTCTTCATTGCTGGTGTTCGTTAACTATGTGAGGAGGGCAGGGCTGCTGCCAAGGGGTGCCTTGTCTAGGGATCTCACTTGTCCCCATGCTCCACTCAGCCCCTCTCCCTGGGTCTAAAGGCTTTCCTGGCACTATCTGTTTAAGTTGGCCTGTAAGCTCCTTGGGCCAGGGTCTTTGCTATGCCTCCTTCCCGGAGCTCTCCAGAGAACATTAGTGCTCCTGTCAGCATAGGGGTATTTGTGAAAACACTCAGCATACTAGGGATGGAGCAATGCCCCAGGTCCACACTCAGGTGCCACCAAGAATTTCCCATGCCCAATCTCGAGTAGGAGCAGGGAGGTTATTCTACCTCTATATTTGGCACTGCTGGAATCCTGCGTCCAATTCTGGTGTCCACTCTTAAGAAAGGTGTTGATAAATTGGACAAGGGTCAGAGAAGAGGTCAGAGAAGAGAGGGGTCAGAGGAGAGTCCCAAGAATTATAAAAGGATTAGACAATCTGTCTTGTAGTGACAGACTCAAAGAGCTCAATCTATTTAATTTAACAAAGAGAAGGTTAAGGGCGGACTGGATCACAGTCTGTAAATATCCACATGGAGAACAAATATTGAATAATGGGCTCCTTAGTCTAGCAGAGGAAGGTTTAACACAGTCCGATGGCTGGACTTTGAAACTAGACCAGTTCAGCCTGGAAGTAAGGTGTACATTTTTAACAATGAGGGTAATTAGCCATTGGAACAATTTACCACGGTCTTGGTGGATTCTCCATCACTGACAATATTGCAGTGCAGATTGGATGTCTTTCTAAGAGATCTGCCATAGGAATTATTTGGGGGAAGTTCTCTGGCCTGTGTTATACAGGATGTCAGACTAGATAGTCACAATGGGCCCTTCTGGCTTTGGAATATGAACCTATGAAAATGTCCCAGGCCCACATTGGGGTCCCATGGTGTGACGCCCACACTGGCGTGCCATGCTGCATGTTCTACATCCACACTGCAATGTCCTATTCCTGCACTGGGGTTATATCGTGCAATTTCTCCACCTCTCTCATGCAACATGATCTTGCCACACCAGTTTGCACAGTTCTGTGTTCTGATCCTGCCCCAGGAAAGACGTTCAGTGCAACATGTCCCAGAACAGGCTGGGGGAGATACTGCATATCTGGATGGTCCCCTGTGCAGGCCCAACACAATGACATGATGCTTCTGGGCAATTCCTTGCCAAGGCACTGCTGAAGTCCTATAGGAGAATGGAGAGCAGTCCTGTCCCAAGATGAACCCCAGCCCTGGAGCCAGGACTGGCTGCCGGTGAGAAGTGCTGCTGTGGGTGAGTGTGGGAGGGGTCTGGCTCAACCGGTCTTCCTCTGCAGTTCTCTCCAGATGGCACATGGGTGGTAATCTCGGCAGTTTGGCGGTGGCACCTTGATGAATGGGCTGTAAAATTTGGTGAGATAATTAAAGAGCCTGACTCTCACAATGCACCTGATAATAAATGAGGTGTCTCTTTTTCCTTTCTGTTTTGCAATGAATTGTATTTCTAAAGATTAATGGATTTACCATTCCTATCTCAACACTGCCCCTCTCACTGGCCATGGTGCCTCCTTCTGCATCTGTCCCCATGGTTACCCACCAGGGCTATGGCCCAGCCTCCCAGACACAAGGAGAAAGCACACAGACTGCCTGCAGTCCTGGTGCTTCTTGCACTGAACCAACTTTCCGCTCTTGTCACCAGCGTGCAGCGGGATCATGGGCCCCTACAAAGCAGGACAGAAATGCCCTGCCAGACCCCATTCAGCCCATCTTCATAGGGCCGGGCTCCAGGCAGCATGTCCTGCAGGGATCTGGCCAGTCCCTCTGTGAAACATCCCATATGATGGGGCTCCCAGTATGTCTCTCAGTGCCTCACACCAGCAGGAAGCTGGGGCCATGGGAATGGCAGCTGAGAGCCCTGGTCTCTGCCCTTCCCTTTGATATGGGTCCCTCTGCTCTGATTCCTCTCCCAGGAGAAATCAGTGCTGAGAAATCCTTTAGAGCCTCCAAACCACAACACAGCAGGGCCCCAGGTGAGCCCCGCAACCCTGCGCTTGGGGCATCATGTGCTTCCCCTACACATCACACTGAGATGGGTTCCTAGGGCTCCCGTGGCCCAGCTCTCCTGCAATTAGAAGTGACTCGACTACCCACAGGAGAGCGGCTTAGTTAGCTCATTGCCCTGTGCCGGGCTCCCTCCATGGGATGCGGGGAGAGTGCATGGAAAACTTCTCCAAGAGACTGTCTTGGGGCCAAGTGCCATGTATGCTCTTGGGCTCTACAAAGCTGGGAGAGAGATGACCCAGGAAACCTTCCCCACTGGTGGTCCCAGTTACTGGGCCTGCGCTGGGAGTCAGGGACAGGCCTGGACCGGGCGCTGAGAGCTGGGAGCCCACCCCAAGGAATGTTCGGTCAAAGAGTCCTTTGTTCAGAGCTTCCATTTGTAGCAAAGTCCCATCCAGAGGTAGCAGCAAGACTGGAGACTGAAGACTGAAGACAAGATGGAGGGGCTGTAGCAGCTTTTTTATAGTTTTTCCCAGGTGCAAGAACCTCTTTGTTCCTGCTGTGAAAAGTACAGCCCTAGGGAGTTCTGGAGTCACATGGGCACATCACATGATCATGCATGACTTAGGATTTCCAGATGGCAGCCATTACCCACAGGCTATCTTGAATGTCCTCGGGTAGACTTCTCATGTGGATTGGAGCTTTCCAAGCTCTCAATGGGTCCATTATATAGCTGATGGTTCTTAATGGGCCATCAAACAGACTAGGGATCTCACCCAGAAGCAAAAGCATAGGTTTGAGATACAGATTATATAGCCAACATTCATAACTATTAACTACAAAAATGATACACACATACAGATAGCATAATCACAATCAGCAAACCATAACCTGGTCTTAGACACCTTATATGACCCCCTTTACATAAGATTTGGTGCCCCTACAGGACCTTGGTTGCACCAATGATCTATACAATCGCAGATTATTTCAGTAACGTGACAGAGGCTCTGGACTCGGGCAGTGGGGTTCAGAGTGCAGGAGAGGGCTCTAAGCTGGGGCAGGGGTTGGGATTTGGGGGTGGTGGGTTGGGATCCGAGCTCTTACCTTTGGTGGCTCCCAGAAGCAGTGACATGTCCCCCTGGCTCCTAGGTGCAGGGGTGACCAGGGGACACTGCCCCCACCTGAGGTGCCACCCCCACAGCTCCCATTGGCCATGAGATCTGGCTAATGGGAGCTGTGGAGTTGGTACTCAGAGCAGTGTCTGCACTGCAGGCAGGGGCAGTGTGCAGAGCCCCCCAACTGCCTCTGCAGCTAAAGCCAGAAGGACATGGCAGCCACTTCCAGGAGCCACATGGAGCCAGCCACTGTGACCGACCGGACCTTTAGCAGTGCTGACCACATCCATCAGGGTCCTTTTTCAACGGGTGTTTCTGTGAAAAACCAGCCACCTGGCAACCCTAACCCATGGCTGTGTGAGCCCTGCATGGAGACTAGCCTGCCAGGACCAGCTAGTCTCTGCAAGGCAGGGCTGAGCCCAGGGATGTGAGGGGAGGTTGTCTCACATGCCCTTCCCATCTCTAACTGCACCCAGGGGCTCAGAGTTCCTCCAGGGCAGTGTCCTGAACAACAGCCCCGCTTGCACTGGGAAGACTTAGGGCCAGTGCACGAGGAGGCAGAGAAGAGTGGCCTGTCTGGCTCCAGCCCAGCTAGCAGTTGCTCCAGTGTGCACAGTGAATCTGGCTCAGCAGTCAGCACTGTGTGCTCTCCTGGCTGCTCATTCCCCTTGCTCAGATCCTCACTGGCTGAGAAGTGCTGCCAAGGGGCTTCGTTGGTAAGGACACTGCTCCTGCCAGTGAGCTGGCAGCCAGGGCAGGGCCAGCCTGGATGGCAGCACGCACTCTCTTGCAGGCATCCCTGCATCCAGCAGGAGGCAGCCTCCACACTCTGCCAGCCCTGCTAACTCTGCAAAGTGCCTGTGCTGTGAATTCGGAGCTGCGCAAGCCCCCAGCACGGTTCCGGGGACATGGGACAGAGCCAAGCAGGCGAAGCATCTCCGAAATGTGCTTGTATATTATATAGACATTGAAATTAGGTACCGGTGCAAATCAGCGGGTCATTAATCACCCATTCGTTTAATTGGTTTTCCTGCCAAGTTGGTTACAGATAAATAATTAAAGCTAAAAAGTAGGTCTGAATGCATTTCACTGGAAAGCAGGGTCAGCAGCTATAAAATAAATCCTGAACTCATCATCTGTCCCAGCTGGTCCCACAGAGCAGGAGGGAGCAGGATGGGGTCCAGTGCAGGAGAGGGGCTGGGACAGCCAGGAGGGGAGGGCCAAGAAGGAATGGGGGGCACCAGGAAGGCAGAGGGGGAGTTGGAGGCAGTTGGGGTTGGGACCTGGAGAAGGGGTTAGCTGGCAGCTGGGGTGGAGGCAGTGCTGGGGGCTCCCAGCCAGCACACCAGTACTGTGCTTTCATGCACCCTGGGAGATGCAGTCAGGACAGGTGCCGGTGCCAGGGCACAGCGCAGGCATCACCTGGGCCTGTGGAGTCATTCCTCATGGCCAAGCGAGGACTGGGGCTCCCGCTCGCTGCTTCCGTGGGTTTTTCAGTGTGCTTGGCTGTTAATCATGCATAATAATCGCATTTGCAGAACACAAATGTCACTTGGCTGAGTGCTCTTATTTACTGCCCTGTAAACACCCCCTGGGGAGTGTTGGGCCTATAAAACATTGATAAGGGCCTCGCTTCCAAGGCCAACCTCACCCCACCACCATTCAATATATAATGACCCCATGCCACAGCGCCCAGCTGGCCACATGCCCAGAGCAGGGCAGGATCTGCCTGGCCCCGGATACCTGGCATGGAGGGCCCGTTACCAGAAGAGTGGGCTTTGGGGCCAGCCGTGTGGGGGGCTGGTACAGAAAGGTCTTGTGCTCATGTCTAGGGCAGGCTGATCTCTGTGCCAGTCTCAGGCCAGATACACTCTGCTGCACACAGGGTGTCAGAGAAGTGCTGAACATGACAGCCCATTTTCTTGTGTCTCTGTCATAGGCTCATTCGTGGCCCCTACCCCAACGTGTGCTGCAGGCCCCCATGGGCTAGGCCCTCTCCTAGGCCTCTCAATTCCAACCTGCCAGCACATTACACTAGCAATGAGTGTCCATGAGCCACACAGGGACCTCTGGCTTGACTGCATGTTACAGTGTCACCTTCAGGTTAGACAGGTTTCTAACCCTCAAAGCTCCAAGATACGGCCGTTTATTGACAAAGAACAATCCACCCAGTACCACCACAGCTTTCCAAGCCCAGTGCCCAGCTGCATCTCTGGTGCTCCCAGAGCAGCTGCTGGTGTTGCTCTGGTGCACACGCTAGAGGGGACCTGGATGCCTACTTCACCAGGCAGTTACAAATTGTTTGCTAGACAGCAGCAGAATAATGCAGAGCAGGACTCTAGCCTTCATCGAATCCTAGACTATCAGGGTTGGAAGAGACCTCAGGAAGTTATCTAGTCCAACCCCCTGCTCAAAGCAGGACCAATCCCCAACTAAATCATCCCAGCCATAGCTTTGTCAAGCCAGGCCTTTGTATGTGGACAAATTGGAGAGACTCCAGCGGAGGGCAACAAAAATCATTAGGGGACTGGAGCACATGACTTATGAGGAGAGGCTGAGAGAACTGGGATTGTTTACTCTGCAGAAGAGATGATTGATGGGAGATTTGATAGAAGCCTTCAACTACCTGAAAGGGGGGTTCCAAAGAGGATGAATCTAGACTGTTCTCAATGGTGGCAGATGACAGAACAAGGAGTAATGGTCTCAAGTTGCAGTGCAGAAGGTTTAAGTTGGATATTAGGAAAAACTTTTTCACTAGGAGGGTGGTGAAGCACTGGAATGGGTTACCCAGGAAGGTGGTGGAATCTCCTTCCTTGGAGGTTTTTAAGGTCAGGCTTGACAAAGCCCTGGCTGGGATGATTTAGTTGGGGTTGGTCCTGCTTTGCACAGGGAGTTGGCCTAGATGACCTCCTGAGGTCCTTTCCAACCTTGATATTCTATTATTCTAAGGAGATGAATTAGCTGGAGCTTCCTTGGCAGAAGGGTTGCATGGAAGGAGGGGGAAGTGATTCAGATATTGGTTCAAGCGGGGAGTGCCTGCAGGTGGTGACAGCCCCCTAGTGCAGGAGGAGGGCGAGCCCATCTGCCCCTAGACACCTGCCTAACAGGCCCAGCCCTCATCGCTCTCTGCCAGCCACCTGCCTTCAGTGCAGCTCCAACAGGGATGGCTTGTCGCTTCTACACCCAGCCCAGGGAGCCATTCAGCACCAATGTACCCCCTTCCCCTCTTCCTGACCTAAGCACTTAGGGCCCATAGCACCACCTCCCCAGCACACTGTGCTTCCTGCCTCCTCAGCTCTGCCCGGTATCTGCCCCCCACAGCTCAGTACCTTGCTCAGGGGACATGTCTGGGGAGCTAGAAACACCCACAGGGACATCGCTGCCTGACGAAGGGCAGATCCCTTCTGGTGTCCACAGTTCAGGACAGATGTTGATAGATTGGAGAAGGGTCAGAGGAAAGCCACAAGAACAATTAAAGGATTAGAAAATCTGCCTTGGAGTGACAGACTCAAAGAGCTCAATCTATTCTGCATAGCAAAGAGAAGATTCAGGGGTGACTTGATCACACTCTGTAAGTACATGGGGTACAGATATTGAATAATGGGCTCTTCAAATTAGCAGCAAAAGGTCCAACACAATCCCATGGTTGGAAGCTGAAGCTAAATGAATTCAAGCTGATATAAGGTGTACATTTTTAATGGTGACAGTAATTATCCATTGGACCCATTTACCAAGGGTTGTGGGGGATTCTCCATTACTGACAATTTTTCAATCAACATTGGAGGTTTTTCTCAAAGCTCTGCTCTAGGAATGATTCTGGGGTAGTTCTCTGGCCTGTGGTAGACAGGGAGTCAGACTAGATGATCTCAGTGGTCTCTTCTGGCCTTGGATCTAGGAATCACCAGCCCAGCTAGACACAGTGGGTGCTGTTCAGCTTCCCTTGTAACTCTCCAGCCCTGCAAAGCTTTGTTCCTCTTCTTGGAGCCCACCCCAGGGAGGTCCAGGCAGGGCAGAGCCAATGGCCCTGAATTGGACACTTCTACTTTATATAAAGTGCTGCCCATGACACTGCAATGCCAACTCTTCATTGTGCTAGGCACTGTACAGACACAGAACAGAAAGACAGTCCCTCCAAAGGAGCTCACAATCCAGTGGGCACACTGGAAATGGAGAGATGGACCCAAACAGAACTGCTCTAATTTTCTTTGCATTGGGTCTGTGTGTGAAATACCTTCTGATTTTGGGCCCCTGCTGCAAACCCCTCACACCTGGCCATTCAATGGAGCCAGCTCATGGCAGTATTGGAGGCACTGGGCCATTATCATCACCTGCAGTTTACATTCATGGGCTGCTAACTCCTTCTTCTAGTCACTGATGGAGACGCTAGGTGAGACCCAGTCTAACATTTCCCCAGGCACTCACTAGCCACCCCAAGTCAAGTACTTTCCTGTGCATCGTTGCCCCAGTTTGACATCCCAGCCACCAGTGTGCAGTCCGTGAGGCAGTGCTGGTACTGAGCAAAGCTGAGTGACTCAGTCAGTTGCTTTACTATATATCAGTTGATATCGCATGTGGCCTTTCCTTCAGCCAGTATGTTTCAGCTGGAGGCAGGGGCCCCTGGCTTCACACTGGATGGTCAGCGTGGCACCTTCTGGCCTTAAGAGTTCTGGACAACAAGTTCTGTCACTTTATCAGAAACCCCCTCCAAACATGGACATGTCCTAGCCCAGATCAGCTTCTGCCCTGGCATCTTGATCCTGCTTGTTCCTGGGCCCATCATCTTTGTTATCTTACTGTTTGTTCCTTTTTCCACTAGTGCTGGGTGAGAGCTGCCTCAGTGCTAGATCTCCCTGCTTTCCTGTGTGCAAACTGGTCCCTGGCTCTCTGGCCCCTGACCAGGATATCCCAGACATGACTGCTATGTTTCATGAAGGTGTGGCATCCAGGCCATCCATATCCACTGATGAGTCATGGCCACTTGTCTGTAGTATTTCCCTCATTTTGTTTTCCTTAGAACTATGTCAAAGGCCCTTCACTGCTCCCTAGTTGTTTAAGACTCTTTCCCTTGTTTTTCTTGGTAAAGGCAGATTTAAATAGGTAGTTCAGTAACTCAGCCATTTGAGGATCATCATTAATTTAATATTCCTCCTCATTTATTAATGGGCCTACTTTGCCTTCACTCTTTAATATTTTCCCTTGATATATTTGTAAGACCTGTTCCTATTCCCCTTAGCCCCATAGCTGGTACTAACCTTTGCTTTTTTGATGCCTTTATCTTTTCCTGCAACTGTAAATTACTTGGGCTTTTCTTGGGGACTCACCTTTGTTCCCCACCGGTAACTGATCTTTCCATGGTTACTGGCCCAGCTGCACTGGCCACTTCTTGTTTCAGGAGGGCTTCAGGGGAGGAGCCTATTCCAGCTCCCTTCCTGGGTATACAAAAGTGCCACTCCTGTCCCTTGGGTCATTAGTAGGTCTGCAGCTCTGGGGCTCTTCTCTGTGCCCCCAGGAGGTACACAGGGGAGAGCCCCACTGAAACAAATAAGATGAGGAATACTCATCTTATTTATGGATACAGACTAACATGGCTGCTAATCTTAAACCACTAAAACAAATGTCCTAAGACCTGCAGGAAGGAAGCTCTGCCCACCATACCTAGGAGGCAGCTCAAGATCCATGGGGGATGTTACCTACACTACCCACTAGATGCCTGGCACAAGAGGGCTTTGTGCACTTGGTTTCTGTGCAAACTCCTCAGCCATGGAGATGCAGAAAATACCATGCTCCTGTCCCAGCACACTACATTCTCCTTTGCACCAGTTGGTTTTCCATTTTCAAGGCTCCTTCAGAAAGCGTCAAGTCCTGCGGAGGCTGCTTCAGTGCATGGCGCAGGCCTTGTAACATAAACAACCAGAAGCTCACCTGTGAAGGACAGCAATGGCACTAAACATTGGAGATCTGGAAGTGGAAGTGTTTCTATCAATATGCCGTTGTTACTCCATTCATTAGGGTAACAACAACACGGACACGGGGAAACTCTTGCTAGCTTTCTGTATTCCTAGAGTTCTGCATCACTGTTGGCCCATCTGGTCTTTGGGGCTGGGACTGCATTTGCTTCCTCTGGGTTTGGAAAGTACCTAGCACATTTCAGGTGCTGCTGTGGCCTGCGTTGACTACAATCACAGCCAGCTTTAATGGAGGTTTGGGGGTTCGCTGGCGCTACCTCCACTGTGTCCAGGCCAGACACATGGCAGGTGGCCAGTGGGAAAAGTCTAGACCAGTCAGCCCAACTTCAATACCCAGAAAGATACCAGCAAAAATTATTTAACAATCAGTTTGTTCAAACCTAAAGGATAATTAAGTGGTAAGTAATAGATGGATTTGTCAAGAATAAATTATGCCAAACTGACCTAATTTCCTTCTTTGATGGGGTTACTGGCCTTGTTGATGGGGGAAAGCAGTAGACGTGATGTAACTAGACTTCTGAAAGGCTTTAGACATGCTCTCATGACATTCTCACATGCAAACTAAGGAAATGTGGTCTAGCTGAAATGACTATAAGGTGGGTGCACAATTGGTTGAAAGACCATACTTAAAGAGCACTTATCAATGGTTCACTGTCCAACCTGAAGGGCATATCCAGTGGGATCCCACAGGGGTAGTCCTGATTCCAGTACAATTCAATATTTTCATCAACAACTTAGATCCTGGAGTGGACAGTGTGTTTATAAAATTTGCAGATGACACCATGCCAGTACTTTGGGGGACAGGATTAGAATTCAAAATTACCTTGATGAATTGGAAAGAAGATCTGAAATCAATACAATGAAATTCAGTAAAGACAAGTAGAAAGTACTTCACTGAGAGAGGAAAAGTCAAAGGCACAACTACAAAATGGGGAATAAATGGCTAGGTGGTAGCCAGTGTTCCCTCTAATTCTCCCAGTGCATGTGCGGAATGAATTCTGTTATATGACACATCACCTTCATATCAGTGCATATAACAAAATTCATGTTGTGGGGGTAGGGCTGAGGGGTTTGGAATGTGGGAGGGGGCTCAGGTCTGGGGCACAGGGTTGGAGTGCAGGGGTGAAAGCTCCAGCTGGGGGTAAGGACTGTGGGGTAGGGCTGGGAATGAGAGGTTTGGGGTGTAGGAGGGTGCTCCAGGGCTATGGAAGGGAGAGAATACTCCCCCAACCTCTCTCTTCCCGCAGCACCACCTGGGCTTGAGGGGAGACGAGCCTCTCCCCACTGTGGCAGCTCCAGAGCTAGGGTTGCAGGATAGCCTCTCCTTCCCCAGCCCCAGCAGGACTGGGCTTGCGTACGGGTGCCCTGGGCAGGCCAAGCTGGGCTGCCCTGAGTCAGCATCACCCCACCCGCAGCAGTGCTGGGCCACAGCAGAGTTGGGACCAGTGGACGGGTTCCCCGGCAGGTCGCGGCCACCCCATCTGTGGCAGGTCCTCAAGCAGGTTCCCTGAGTGCCTGCGCAGTGCTAAATAGGCTGTTGCGCGGCCGCACAGCATACAGCTTACAGGGAACTTAGGGGCAGCACTGCTGAAAAGGACCCAGGGGTTCAAATGGATCACAGACTGAATATGAGTCAGCAACGTGATGCTGTTGGGGAAAGGGCACTTGTCATTCTGGGGTGTATTAACAGGTGAGTTGCACATAAGACACAGGAGCTCACTGTCAGCACTGGAAAGGCCTCAGCAGGAGCACTATGCCCAGTTTGGGGCTGTCACGGAGTCCCCGAGGCGATGGTCTGGACCTGCTTCTTAAGAAGCCAGTCAGGACTCTGGGGGGAAGTTTCTTCTCCGTAAACAGCCTGTCTCCAAGGCTAGGAGCTTCACAGCATACAGCTTCCACCTTCCTGGGTCTGACCTCAGAGCATTCAGCACCTTCTGCCCCTCCGTGTGATTCCCACAGCGAGCCCAGCCAGGCAGGATCCTGGGGAAGCCTGTGGGTCTGCACCCCAACTCCACAGTCAGATGTGACTCTCAGCCCGCCAGTAAAACAGAGGTTTATTAGTCAACAGGAACATGATCTAACACAGAGCTTGTGGATAGAGCGAACCGGACCCCTCAACTGGACCCATTTTGGGGGTCCAGGGAGGCCAGACCCTATCTGAGCCTCCCTACCCTTCCTTAGCCAGTTGCAGACTCAAACTCACTCCCCAGCTCCTCCCCTGCTTCCTTTGTCTCCTTCCCAGGCAGGAGGTCAGGTGACCTCTTCCCCCCACCTGGAGTCAAGTTACAGCTTCAGGTATGTCAAGAATCAGAGGGGAGTATGGACACCTTCACACAATAGTCAGAGGAACCATTGAGAGCATTTCTATTCCGTCACAGGGGCACCGCACGTTAAGAAAGATGTGGACAAATTGAGAGCGTCCAGAAGATAAGAATCCAGAAGAGAGTCAAGAAGATAAGAGGTTTTGAAAACATCCTTATGAGATTATATTGAAAGAATGTCAGATATAATCTAGAGAAGAGAAGGCTGAAGGGGGACATGAAATATGTAAAAATATGTTGAGATTGTTCTAAAGAGGATGGTGATCAATTGATCTCCATGCCCCCTGAGGATAGGACAAGGGGTAATTGGCTTAGTTTGCAGCAAGGTTTAAGTTAGACATTAGGAAAAACTAACTCTTGGGATAGGTAAGCACAGGAATGGGTGCCCTGGGAGGCTGTGGAGTCCCTGTCACTAGAGGTTTTCAAGAACAGGTTGGACAAACCCCCTGTCAAGGATGGTCTGGGTTTACTTGGTTCTGCCTCAGCATTGAGAGCTGGACCTGAAGTCCCTGTCCAGCCCTCCATTTCTACCACTTCAAGATGTCTTGTCCTTTTCTTGGACCTGCTAGCATCCAGGCCTCAAGAACCCCCTTACCTGCTGCTAAGGTAACTGCTCAAATGTCATGTCACTGTAGCTGTGTCTGTCCCGGGATGTTAGAGAGAACAGGTGCGGGAGGGAGTAGCTTTTAATAGACCAATTGCAGCTGGTGAGAAAGACAAGCTTTTGTGCTGACACAAACTGCAATTGGTCCCGTAAAAAATATTCCCTCCTGCACCTTGTTACTTGAATGTCCAACTTGTTTAACTGACCCCTTATCCCATGCATTCATGAATGGACAGCATCATATGCTCTGTTGCTCAATCTTTTAATCTAGGTCTATTACTGACCTTCTCCATCTTTGCACGGAGGTGGTAAACACAAGCCAGATTATCTGACCGTCTCCTTCCTCAACTGAAACTCCCCCTGAGCAGTGCAGAGCTGCATCACCCGTGAGCACCCAGTCCCTGCTGGCGACCAGGCCCCAACCCCAGGCCTCACAGACACTCTTGGAAGCCATCCAGGAATGGCTCTGCTGAGACAGCACAGCCAGGGAGATTCCCTCTGATGCCAGGAGAGAGCTGCTGCCAGCTGCAGGGTTCCCCGAGATGGGAACGGGCACTTGCTGTCGGGAGAGCAGAGAAGTCACATGGCTCCTCCTCCACATTTCAGTCGACTCCCTGCCAACATGAGCAGCTGCTGTGGTGGCCGCAGGGATGCTCTGGGATTGGGATGAGGAGTCCAGCCAATAGTGAATGAGAGGGAGGGCCCAGCTATAAATTTTTCTCCGCTTGCTCTGTGCCGAACAAAAGCTGCTTTTTTTCACCTCCAAGGCCTGTAATGGCCTCACCCCACCCAAGCACCATTCACTATCAACATGTCGCCTCTGCCTTTGATCGGCCTGTGCTGCCATCTCCATTGCCCCCATTACATTCTCAAACACAGCCTCCAGTGGCTCCGCAGCATGGAGGAGCTACCCGTACACAGCCACAAAGCCACGTCGTTAGTCGCCTTCATATCTATCCTCAACACTTTCCTGGGCCGGCATACCTGCGCACAACATGCCAGCAGTTGAGCTGCTGAGACCAGAGCCAGTCACATTCACCAACATGGTCTCATTGTTTCCCTGGATGGCCTCATCTGGCTGGCTGTGTCTAGTGGGTGTCTCTTGTCTTAGTCCTAGTCTAAACTTGAAAAATTAGATCGACTTAACTCCATCACTCAGAGGGTGAAGAATGTACATTCCTGTGTTCCAGAGCTACCCTGACCGGACCCCCAGTGTGGCCATGGCTAGGTTGGCAGAAGAATTCTTCCATCACTCTTGCTATTACCTCTCAGAAGGTGGGTCACTATAGCAATGTGGAACAGCCTCTCTGTTGCTGTCAGAAGTGATGTAGCGTGGACAAGCCCTTAGACTGTAGGCTCTCTGGGGCAGGGACTGTCTGTTTGTATAGCGCTCGGCACAATGGGGTCCTGGTTCTTGGTTGGGTTGCCTAGCGCCCTGTGGCAACACAAATTATTAGGACCCTCAGCAGTCACCATACTGAGGGCATAGCAGCCAACAAGGCTCTGGGACAGAGGATGCAAGGAAATGACCAATGCAGTGTCCCGAGGGGAAAGAGTGGAGAGCCTGGCCCAGAGAATGGACCTGGGGGAGGAATAGTCTGGGCCAGCTATACCTTGTGGGGATAAGAGAAGGGAGAAGCAAGCACATGCCCACAGTCCATAAGGTTGCCAACCCTGCAGGGTTGTCCTGAAGTCTCCAGGAATTAAAAATTAATCTTTAATTAAAGATTATGTCATGCGATGAAACCCCCAGGAATACATCAAACCAAAACTGACAACCCTAGTCAGAGATTAGAGGGGCAGCAGGACCATTGATAAATGGGGGATGGATCCCTGACTCTCTTGCATACTCAACAGCTATCCTAACACTGCCTGCTACATACAAACCAGGCAAAGACACATGCAGGTGGCTGGGATATACTGACGCTCTGGGGAAAGAGAAAGCCTGGGCCAGGGGGTCCTTTGAAAACATCAGACAAACCAGCTAGCCAGAGCAACACCATGATGAATGTGCTTTGGGTAATGAGACCCACACCCACATTATTGCCAGGATTTGATTATTAGTAATGGTGCTTGTGACAAACTGGGGGGTCTGTCTGTACGTCGTCTGAACTGTGGCTAAGGTTATGAGACTGACAGGAAATCCCTGTGTCATGCAAGCCTGTATGGCTGTGGCTTCACAGTTAGCAAGACAAGACAGACCAGAGACAATGGAGAGTGATCAGCACTCAATGATCCTCTATTCAAAGTAAAACATTTTAGGACAATGGGTTGCTTGAGCTGGGAGAAGGCACTTCCTCCCCTTGTACAGTGGGGAGGAGGGTTGAGAACAGTGGAAAAATACCGAAAGGAAGAACAAAGAATCAGGTGACCCCAACAGGAGTCTGTAGAGCAGGGGCTCATGGTGAAAGGGGCAGAGCCATCTTGCACCAGATTAAGATGATGGAGGCTGGTGCAAAGGCACGGTATTGCAGGAGGTGGAGGACCTCACCTGCCTGCATACTGGTGATCAAGGGAAGGGTGAGCAAGTAAAGGATGCTGCATGGGGGATGCTTAATTCTGTATGATCCGTACTCTGTGCATTTCATGGTAAAAAATATTAGCAACAAGATAGTACTGGGCAATGTGTATACATGTGTGTGTGTGGGAGAGGGGAAGCTTCATAACTACCAAGTGCTCCAGCCAGGTAAATAGAAACCAGCAGCTTCACACCTCTGAGGGTAGGGGGACCAGATGTCCCGATTTTGTAGGGACAGTCTCGATTTTTGGGTCTTTTTCTTATATAGGCTCCTATTACCCCCCTACCCTCAGTGCCAATTTTTCACGTTTACTGTATGGTCACCCTATCTGGGGGAGGGGTTTTTTTGAGTGCTGGGGGTCAGGGTCAGCACTGAATCCAGAGGGTCTTGGCATCTATACAGCTGGTTTCAACACTTGGAGGGCAGAGCTGGACAGATGCTCTGTACCCTGGGAATGTGCCTCGCGATCCACAGAGTGGGGCATTGACAAGACTCTGCTCAGGCACCAGAAGCTTAAAAACCCCCTTGAGAATCCAGAGCACAGAGCTCCCTCACCACAGGCCTAGTGGCTGGCCAGGAAGGGACCACCCAACAGATCTGTGATGTTATCTGCTTGAAAGGTAGTCATGAGTCTGAGCCCAGCACAGCAAGAGGAGTTCTCAAGAGAGGTTTTCTGCCTGAGAAACAATGTCTCTGCCATGCCGAAATGATGTCTCTATATAGCAGGAACGGCTCCTTTCCCGGGAGTGGAAATGTGTCCAGTGTGAAGCTCTAAGATGGTGATATACACCAGAACACAAAAGTTGGGAAAGGAAGGCACTGGCTCAGCCGAGCCCTTTGGGCAAGAAACAATTCACTGACAAAAGGCAACAGTGGAAAAGTTTTGGCATAACTATAGAAAGGTGATGGGAGCTTGAATCAGATCCCCTGGAGTGACAGGGATCAGCTGTTGCTAGGAGACTGGAAGCACAAGGTATCCTGACTGTGTTTATGCATTTTACATATGCAATGCTGATTAAAGAACATGTGTGAAGATATAATGAACAGAGGTATCGGAGGCATCTGGATAACCTCAAGGACCAGGTAAAACACTTAATTTATATGTTGACAAGCCAGTTTGATGGGAGGTTCCTCAAGGTAAACCCAACCCAAGGGTGTCACTAGGCGATGGATGGATGGCCATGGAGGCCTGCTCCTGCTTGATTAGAAGTACATGGACTAGGTGATTCCCACACATAAGCTAGTTAAGAACAAATAAAGATGACAAACAAAGTACCACTAGAAAGGTTAGAGATTTACACAGCTGTCCCATGCTGCTGGCATTGAACTAAGTGGCGTCTTCTAGAGAACAGAGGATTCAAGTAACCTCACCACTGTCTGATGGATTTTGCAAAGAAGAGGAGCAGCAGTATCAGATGGAACAAAGCCTTGTGCAGTTTGCCAAGGAGGTCACTCTACTGAGACAGACCACACATGTCAAGCTGGGAGTGTCAGGAGACTAGCAGAACTGTGATGTCCCAAGACAGGAACATTTGAAGACCCTTGGGGTCTGGCAACAAACCACACAGGAACTGTCCGCAGCTACAGAGCTGAAACCACAAAACTGATAACCTGTTTTCTCATTAGACTGTTAATAGGTGACACATGGAGCTCAGCTGGTATTCTGATTGGTTGCCCTCTGAGGATTGCACCCTTATTGGTCCACATCACCATTCTGAAAAAGAAGCCAGTTAACGGATGGTCCATCACCACTAAGTCAAAGTCAGCTGGTGCCTTCAGCAGTCACTTCTCACAGCTGCAAACACCTGGGCAGGAGGGACGAGTGGGAGCAGCAAACAACAAAGCTTTGGCACAGATAAACACCTCGCTGACTCTTTCCCTTTGAGGTCCCTCAGGGATGCCTGGCACTGTGATGCTGCGTAGACCTAAAAGGAAGTTCTGCCTGTCTGGCCATCAGCCATGGGGAGTTGTCAGGCTGAGCAGAGAGTCTATCTGATGCCAGGCTGACTTGATGAGTAACAAACACTTTTAAACACGTCTTTCTTCTTACCTAAGTGGTGACTTGGTATCTGACGTTAGATACTTGAAACTTGACCTGCACCACCGTGTCCTGGGGTGTCCCTGGTAGGCTGTGCCCTAGGGACCAATGAATAAGTGGTTACAAATGAGGAGACTGGAACAATCCCCCCACCAGCTCCACCTAGTGCTCCAGGCCAAAGGCGGCTGGAGTGACACCTGCCTGCCTCTAGTGACGGCAGCAGGGAATCCTCCGAGAACACAGCACTGGTGATGTAGAGACAGAAGTGTGAGCGAATGCTGCTGAATTGTAAGCCCAAGGCTTTCCTATTGTTTAACAGATGATTAGGGTGCCACCTGAATTTATACTGAACTAGAGGGAGGCTTACCAGTCCCTTGAGCTAACTCTGCTGGGATTTGCCGGAGCAATCAGAAGCAGCTCTGAATCACAACAGATATGTCTGTGCCTGGCCTTTATGCTGGTGTATTTTGTCAGGGGCATGGCCCACCAGAAGGCCAGGAACACCAGCAATTCCTGTGCTCAGAGATCACAGGAACCGTTTCAGTCCTAAAGCAGACACCATGCCCCAAGGAGGGCAGGGCGAGATCAGGAAGAGGAGCCATGGGTGCATGGCCAGGGAAGCCCGTCGGAATCCTGGCTGTCCTGCATGTTGTGTGACGTCTGCAGGCAGCAGAGTAAGGCTGGCCTGGCGGGGAACAGTGCCTGTTTCCCACTACTTACAGCCCCAGACACTGTGATGGGGAAATGCCTAGGCGGAAAATGGATCCATGCGTGTCTGAAGAATCTCATGTTCCTTGGGAGCACCAGTCCCCTCTCTGGATGGCAGCTTGTCACAGGGGACCTGACTGATTTGTTTGGATTTGATCTATTACTTCATGAAGAGTGTTGCCATCCCCTGTTAAACCATTAATTTATACTGTGCATACTCTGCCAAAACCCATCTTTACTCAGCTCTCTGTAATTTCCCATTTCTCTTTCAAACTCATGTGGATTAATAAAACATATGCATGTATACAGATTTGTGCATCTAATTTAATTTAAGCAACCTGAAATCCAGCAGATTCAGAGAAAACTGCTATGGGTAATTGGATCATTCATATTCCATAGCCAGTGTATGTTTTGCTTTGAATCCACCCACATGTCCTCTCTAAGGGGCAGACTCTGAGCCTTGCCTGTGGTGAGCAGCAATGCTGCTCTGAAAGTACTCTTGGGACATCGGGACATAGCCCAACACCTAGCCAGGGCCCTCTCTCCCAGCCACTAGTGGGCATGAGGGAGGGATAAAAAAGGGTGAGAAAAGCTACTGGAACCCCCCCTCCCCAGTGAGTTTGAGGGTACAAACTCAGGAGGCGTTAATTGTAACTCTTGTCATTGTTCAGACTTAACAGTTACATTATTTCCAGTAGGTTCATATTGCACACAATTAAAGCACAGCTCCTTAAAGCAGCCATTAAGCAGTGTACCACTCGGCAAGGATGATCACTAGATTCACCAGATGAGTCGCACGTAAGGTTTTTCAGGTCATAGAATATCAGGGTTGGAAAGGACCTCAGAAGATCATCTAGTCCAACCTCCTGCTCAAAGCAGGAGTGATCCCCCACTAAATCATCCAACAGAGTTTTTGCCCCATATCCCTAAATGGCCCCCTCAAGGATTGGACTCACAACCCTGGGTTTAGCAGGCCAATGCTCAAACCACTGAGCTATCCCTCCCCCTCTTATCTCCCTTTTTGACTGTGTCTGTGCAAAGGAACTAGCTTCTAAGTTCACGCCCCTAGGCTCTGCGCCCTGCACAGGATCCCCTTCAATTTGCTCCTCTTCAAACACAACTTCAGACTCAGTACTGTATTCTCTCTTACAGGCTACTCAGTGGCCTCTTCTTTTAGTTGCTGTGGCTCGGGGAAACGTGGCACCGGTGAATGTGGCATAGGAGACTCCTTGTCTGCAGTAGGAAGGGGTGCAAAAGTGCCAGATGGAGTATCAAGTAACTGTGTGGGATAAATGCTCTCTGACTTGGAATCAGGACTGGTCTCTTCAGCAGGAGCTGGTATAGTAGTTGCCTCTGATACAAGGTCAGGCCCACTTTGTCAGCTACAAGTTACCAGATTCGTTGACTCCTTAGAGAATCTGACCATCCATCCATGGCTTGTAGATTTCTGTGTAGAATCTGTACACCTCAGTGCCCAATTTCAGACGTCACACAGTGAACCAGAATTCCTGGTAACTTCCGCTGCACTGCACATGGGTCTGGTTTCCACTTGTCAAGCAACTTGTGTTTCTCAGGTACTCCCAAATTTCTCAGGAGCATCCTAACACCAGATAGCATCTCACACTCTCGCATCCACAGGTCAGAATGGAACTTCTTTGGCTGGTTTCTCTTCATAGCTGGTGGCCAATTTCCATGCTGCATTGAGCTGATCCTTTAATTGAGTTATGTGCTGTAAACAGGTCTTGTGACTTGCCCCTGTGATCAAAAGAGAGGTCCACAGGCAATCTGGCCTCTCTCCCAAACATAAGAGAGTAAGGGGAGAGCTGGGTAGCTTCGCTGCGGGTGTATGCATAGACCAAATGTGCTATGTGATGACTCCTCTGACACTTTTGCTGAGTCTCCAGCAAGTTCAGTAGAGTTCTGTTAAATCTCTCCGGCTGTGGATCTCTTGAGGATGAAATGGGTCAGCACAGGACTTCCCTACATCAGTCACTAAAAGAAGTTTTTTAATTAATCTGCCCTCGAAGTTCTGGTCCTGATCAGAATGAATGCAGGTGCTGGGAAGTTCACAGTGATAGAAATACGTTCCTGTGACGGGGCTAAGCAGCCTCGCACTGGTACGGCGAGGGTTAACTCTTTCCTCTTAGCAGAGGAAGCCATGCACCGGAAGCTCTGCTGGGTATGCTCCAACTGGAGATCTAGTATAAAAGCCTGCAGAGCAGCTCAGTTGGGGCTGACCACCGGAGAGGAAGGAGGCATGCCGCTTGCTCCTGCGGAGACACAGCCAGGACCCCAGACTCCAGAGACCAGTCAAGCCGGAACATGACCCAAGGCTCTGTTGGAAAATGGCCCTGAAGGGGAACAAACCAGGGGACCCCGGAACTGGAAGGCAAAGCGGCCCAGGTAGGAAGGGACCCAGGGGAATTTTAAAGACATACCGATGCTCAGCATGTTTTGGGTGGATCCCCGCGAAGCTAGGGACAGGGGAAACCCTGCCATCAGGTGAGCCCCGGGTCAGGACTCGGTGGAGAGGGCGGGCCAGAGTCCCCCTACGTCTGCAGCCACTGGACTGGTCTACCTCTGTAGCCGCTAGGCTGTTGGGCCACACTGCCCCGAAAGCGGGGAGAAATTGTATAGGCTCTGGCCATTGGGCCATGCTGCCCCAAGAGCAGGGAGAAACTGTATAGGTTCTGGCCGTAGGGCCACGCTGCCCTGAGACTGAGGGAAGGGGTATAGACTCCGGCCATTGGGCCACATTGCCCCAAGAATGCATAAACTCTGGCCCTTAGGTCTTATTGCCCTGTGATTGGGGGATTAGAGAGTGGATGATGTCCACTGCCACACCCCGCCCCTGCCACAAAGGGGTGCTGCGGAGCAGGACCCGCCACAGTTCCCATCAGACTTCAGCTACTGTTGCTGCTTTTTGGTTCTTGGTTGGACGTTAGTCATATCACTTTTATCAGACTCTGTTCTCAAGAAATTGATGCAGACTAGGTCCATTGTGCCACTACGGGCCACACTTAGGTAATGTCTTTGCAGCTAGATATCAAGCACAATTTGTACAACATTACTCACATCATGAGCTAGATAGGGTTGCCAAATTTCTGATTACAGAAAACCGAACACCCTTGCCCTGCCCCTTCCTCACCATTCCCTGATGTTCTGCCCCACCCCGCCCCTTCTCTGAGACCCTCCCCATTCACTCCATCTCCCCTCTGTCCATCGCTCGCTCTCCCCCACCATCACTCACTCATTCACTCATTTTCCCTGCAGGGTGTTGAGCTGTGGGAGGGGGTGAGGGCCTGGATGGGGATGTGGACTCTGGGGTAGGGCCGTGGATGAGGGATTTGGGGTGCAGGAGGGGACTCCAGGCTGGGGCAGGGAGCTGAAGAGGGAGGGGGAGGACTCTGGCTGGGGGTGTGGGCTCTGGGTTGGGGCCAGGATGAGGGGTATGGAATGCAGAAGGGGCCTCCAGGCTGTGGCCAAGGGGTTTGGAATGTGGGAGGAGGTGAGGGGTGCAGGTTCCAGGCAGCTTACCTCAGGCAACTCCTGGGAAGTGGCCAGCATGTCCTCCGGCTCCATGCACTGCCCTCATCTGCAGGTGCTGCCCCCACAGCTGCCATTGGCCACGGTTCCAGGCCAATGGGAGCTGCAGAGCAAGTACTCAGGGAGAGAGCAGTGCACAGATCCCCCATAGCCGCCCCATGCCTACGGGCCACAGGAACATGCTAGCTGTTTCCAAGCACCGCATAGAGCCAGGGCAGGCAGGGAGCCTGCCTTAGCCCCACCATCCCATCAACTGCACTTTTAATGGTCCAGTCAGAGGTCTGACTGAAGCTTCCAGGGTCCCTTTTTGAACAGGCGTTCCGACTGAAAACCGGATGTCTGGCAACCCTAGAGTTACATAAGGCCAATATAATTGGTGTCTAACTAGGGCAGTACATTTGTCAGTTCCCATGTCCCCTCTGCCATCGTGTAGGGACTTAAGCACAATTCAGCGATATTCCTTCAGCAATACAAACTGTCTCAAAGTATGATCCAGTGGTCACAGATGGTTCAATTCAACAAGTCTCCTTGTACTAGCAACTTGTTCACCTCTCGAAGAATCAGCCAAACATCAGGATGAGGGACTTTTTACATAGGGAGGTGGTGGAATCTCCATCCTTAGAGGTTTTTAAGGCCCGGTTTGACAAAGCCCTGGCTGGGATGATTTCACAGAATCACTGAATCATAGAATATCAGAGTTGGAAGGGACCTTGGGAGATCATCTAATCCAATCCCCTGCTCAAAGCAGGATCAATCCCCAACAAAATCATCCCTGCCAGGGCTTTGTCAAGACTGACTTTAAAAACCTCTAAGGAAGGAGCTTCTACCACCTCCCTAGGTAACCCTTTCCAGTGCTTTACCATACTCCTAGTGAAAAAGTTTTTCCTAATATCCAACCTAAACCTTCTCCACTGCAACTTAAGTTTCATTGGGGATTGGTCCTGCTTTGAGCAGGGAGTTGGACTAGATGACCTCCTGAGGTTTCTTCCAACCCTAATGGTCTATGATTCTATGAGTTCACTCAAGCAGGTGGTTTTCTTTGTATCAGTGTCTTTAAGAGTAGGATCTGCCAATTGTGCATTCCTGAGGTTTTCACAACTAAGCTGAGGCAGAGAGCTGAGGTTCAGGTTAGCAACACAACATGGATACTGCAGGAGCAGTCTTCAGGGGGAGCTCCCAGAATCTCTACCAGATATAATAATCCCAGATATAATAGGCCAGGGGAGGCTAAGCCTCCCCAAATAGGATGTGGTGTTTAGCCTGATGCTTGTGAGTGCCACTGAAAAGGCAGCCAGGCTGTGGCCCTTCCCATGCTCCACTCCGAGGTCCCATTGCTGCGCTCTGCTCTTCCCCTGTGGCCCTGCTCCTCTTCCTGTCCCCACTCCATGGAAAAAAACCCGCTGACCATGCTTCTCCACTGCAGCCCCCTAAGAGGCAAAGAGGTGCAGACAGCAGGCCCCTCAGAGGAGGGGGTGAAGAGGCATGAGCGGAGGGTGTGGGGGGACTCAGGGGAGGGAGCCAAGTGGGAGAAGGGCCTGGGGTGGAGTAGAGGCTGAGCGGGGGTAGGCCTTGGTAGGCCCCTTCCCCTTCTAGAGAGCTTCCAGATTAGGGTGCCATCTTAGGCCCAGCCTCCCCAAATTTCCAACCACAGATTGCTAGGCCAGTCAGCCATGTGGAGAATAAGCCAGAACAGCAGCAGCAGTATGGCTTTTCCTGGGCTGATGCTGAATGTGAAAGTCACAGGCAGCTAGCACAGCTAATCAGCGATGTCCAGCTGCATCCAATTTGGCTGATTTCATAATGTATGTGAGTGGGTGGTTATCAGTTCTGATGGGACACTGCTCCAGATAGGTAATCACGAGACATTTCTGCCACAGCCGATTTCAGTGCCAAGAACTGCAGCTCATGCACTGGGTAGTTCCCCTCTGAAGATATTAGACTGTGGCTATTTCACTGTTTCACTGGGACGGTGGCGAAGCACTGGAATGGGTTACTTAGGAAGGTGGAGGAATCTCCTTCCTTAGAGGTTTTTAAGGTCAGGCTTGACAAAGTCCTGGCTGGGATGATTTAGTTGGGGTTGGTCCTGCTTTGCACAGGGAGTTGGCCTAGATGACCTCCTGAGGTCCCTTCCAATCCTGATATTCTATGATTCAATGATACAGGACGATGGCCTCCAGGATGTTGCTGATGCAGCACAGTACCCAGGCCAGCCAGACCGGCATACACATGCCACAAAGATGGTTTGTCTGAGCAGGCAAATGCTAGAACAGGAGCTTCCTTGAGACTCTTGGTCAAAACACTGTGCAGAAAACGTGTGCACACCTAGTGTCCCTCACTCACCAAACGTCTCTCTGCCTTTGGGATTGGGCCTCTTGGTGTCTCAAATGTATGTCTTCTCTCGGTATCTCATGTCAGCTCATTCAAGGGACAAACGATAGTAGAATATCCCTTAATGAACCGCCAGTAATACCAGCAGAACCCAAGGAAGCTGTGATGGGGGAGGAGCCAGTGGCTGTGGTATGGGAGGGCCAGTGACCATGGTGTGGAAGGAGTTGGTGGCTGTGGGAGAGGTGGGAGACCCAGGGGAGACCTTATCCCTGCCAGGGGAATCCTTCCTCCGCCAGCTGGCTGGTCTCCTGGTTAGATTCAAAGCAAAAGGCAGTTTCCTCCCACCCCAGGATTAGGGTGACCAGCAAAAATGAGCAAGTGTGGGGAACAGCAAGCAATGTAGGGATGGGGGATGGAGTGAGCAGGAGCGGGGCCTTCAAGAAGTGGTGGGGAAGGGTGGGGCCTCAGGAAGGGGTGGGGCAATGGGTGTTCAGTTTTCTGCAATTAGAAAGTTGGCAACCGTCCCCAGGATTCTTGCAGTTCAGTGGAACCCAGGGCAGCTTAGAGTCTGGGAGACTGTGGGGAAAGCTGTGCTAGGCTCCAGCTCCTCCTGCAGACACTCCCTCTAGTGGAGACACCAGACGCTCCTTGTAGGCACCAAACGCAAGTCCCGCACTGGGTTGGGGAGCAGCCAGCCACTGCCTGCTGGGAGAATGTCCTAGACCAGAACCTGGGGGAATCGGACAACTGCAGGGTACAGCAGAGTCCATCTGGCTGCAAGCTCCCCCGGCCCATGGTGTAGGAAGATGGAACTGGGACAAGCAGGCTGGAGTGGGGGCAGTGAGCGAGGGGGCTGCGGAGGAGTGACCAGGCTGGATGGGGAACCGGTGGGCTGGTGCGGGGGAGCATACAGGCTGGGGGATTTGCCAGTGAGCTGAGAGGAGTAGGCAGCTGGGGAGAGCTGCCTATGAACTGGAGCAGAGTAAATGCTCTAACTTTGAACATGTCTGGAAATAATGACTTTAAAAATGTATCATTCTGAAAACTAATTAAGCAGGGAGGCTGTGGCCAGCAGGGGAAGTGGCTTGTGAGTAACACAGCACTGGAAATGCTCTTGAGCTTTACAAAATGCGCAGGGAGTGCACTTGAATGTTTAACCCTACACATTCCCTCTGGTCTCTGGGCTTTGGGCCATCACAAGGCTGTGCTGGACCACCAGAGACTCCAGCTTCTCACGCCCTGACACTTTTTGCCTCACAGCTGCTGCTGGGGCTCGTCCTCTGCCAAGCCAAGGGTAGCAGGTGCTGTGGGCTAATCACCACCCTGGCTCTCAATCTTTCTGCCCCCATGAGGAGCCCATTGCATGTCCTGCCCCACGGGGCTCCCGGGCACTAGGAGCATGGCACGCCCTGCC
>ML677410.1:1299415-1326523 GCA_007922305.1 Dermatemys mawii
CCTGCCCCACGGGGCTCCCGGGCACTAGGAGCATGGCACGCCCTGCCCCACAGGTCTCCCAGGCACCAGGAGGATTGTATGCTCTGCCCCATGAGACTCCAGGCACTAAAAGCACTGCACGCCCTGTGCCACGGGGCACCAACGCACTAGGAGCAAGGCATGCCTTGCCCTATTAGGCTCCCGGGAACTAATAACATGGCACACCCTCCCGAGGGTCCTGCTGTGTGGTAGGATCATTCCCCATGGCTGGACCTTTGGGCATGTGTGCTCTTTGCAGAGCTCAGATCCCTTCCTGTCACTTTAGGCCCCAGTCCTGGAGGGGAATCCAGTCCCAGGGTGCTGGACTGTGGCTGCTGCCACTGAGGGAAAGGCCTGGCCAGCTCAGGGCCACCCAGCTACCCCAGCAGGCCTCGCCGTGGGGAAAGGTGCAGATGGGCGGGTGGGGGCCCTGTCCAGGAAGTCCCGGTTTCTGGTTAGTCCTGTCTGAAGGCTCAGAGGAGGGGCTGGTGCTTGCTCTGACCCCATTTGCCCCATCCCGTTCAGGTGCCATGTCCATCGCCCTGGAAAGCAAATCTGGCAGCAGGCAAAGGAACCCCCTGGCCCAGCATGAGGGCCCAGCACTGCGACCTGCTGTGGGCCCGCCAGGTCTCACAGCCTTGTCACTGCATCACCTGCTGTGCCAGCCCAGGGCACTGCTCCTAGCCCCACTGAGCCCCAGAGGAGGGCTGGAGGGAGCTGATGCTGCCAGGGCACACTGAGAAGGTGCTCAGGGCTTGACTTGCTGCCAGGCAAACCCAAACCAGGTCCCATGTCCCTACGAGCTCCTAACATGATCAGAGACTGCTCCTGAGCTGCCCTGGGCACGGCAGGAAGACATGGCATTCACTGCACCCTCACCCTGGTCCCCTTCTGGCATGCTAAGCGGGAGGCTCCCCCCAACCCCAGCTAGCGCTCCTGCCCTGTTCCCCACGGCACCCCTGCTGCGATAGACTGGGGCTGGAGTAGCCAGGAGCTCCCCCTCAGCCAGTGCTTTATCCCGCTCCCCACAGCGCCCCCGTTGGGAGAGGCTGGGGCTGGAGTAGCCAAGAGCTTCTCCACAGCCAGTGCTCTGCCCTGCTCCCCACAGCGCCCCCTGGTGGGAGGATCTGGGAGCACAGGAGCTGGGCCTTGGGAGGTGGTTCCCACTTTGCAGCCATTAGCATTCTGTCCCTGGCTAGAAGGGTGGCACGGAGCATGTGTACAGCAGCACCCAGCCCTGTGGTGTTTGTTTTCAGGTCTGATCAGCCCCCTGGAATGAGCCTGGAGTGTCTGTCTCCACACAAAGAGCAGCAATGGGGAGATGACAGCCTGTGAAGGGGCTGTAATTACCTTCAAGCTCCTAGTTCATAAATATGTAAAAATAAAAGCCATCACTCTGCCAAGCCCACCAGCACCATGAGTGACCTTTCCCAAACAATGTGCGCTGGAGGCACAGTCGCACGCCAGGCAGGCGTTGCCATGGCAAAGAAGGAGAGCAGAAAACACACTGCAATTAAAGAGGAAAAAAACCCAGCAGCCCCCGTTGGGCGGCGCAGCCCCGCACGCTGTTTGCCATGGGAGCCGCTCGCTCGGCTTTATTAAAGTGCCCTTTTGCATACTGTAAATGTCACTGGGATCTCACCTGCCTCGTGCCGCCCACTGAGTTACTGTATTCCCTGGGGCGGCACGCAGGCTGGGCTGGGAGAAGGAACCAGCGCTGGAGCCCCACACCTTCCCACGCACATGTGTGTGCCCACACATGCATGGGCAGGCACACACGCAAGCACACGCACAGGCAGAAGAGCCAGAGCAATAGGCTCATGGCTGAGCACCTCTGGGAGCCACCGGTGCCAAAGTTCAGTTAGGGCTTTTCTGAGCACCTGGGGCAGTAAGTCTGTCCATCACAAGCCCACGAAGGCATCCAGTGACCTGCCTATGAGTCCTCCTAGCCACTCCACACAGCCATGTTGGCTAGTCACGGCAACGTCCTCCCTCAGCCTGCTCCTGCACCACCATCCATCCCACCCCAGCACTGAGTGACGTTCTCCCAACCCTGCTCCTGCACTTCCATCCATCGCACCCCAGCACTGAGCAACATTTCCCCAGCCCTGCTCCTGCGCCCCCATCTATCCCACCCCAGCACTGAGCAACGTTCTCCCAACCCTGCTCCTGCACCTCCAACCATCCCATCCTAGCTTGTCCCCTCCAGCAGGGACCCTCCCACACACACACTTACAGAGCAGGGGACTTCTCCCCTCCAGCAGGGACACACCGATATGTTTCCGGGTCACGCCATACCAAGGGACAGAATTCCCTCACTCACATTGGGAGACTGAGAAGAGCCATTTGCCAAGTACTGGGCAGACATTCTGGAAGAGCAGAATTTTACAATCTGTGGAGTGTGCCGGTGGCTCTCATGCCTGCCTCTCCTCTCACTGCACCCAGAGACACGAAACTTCCTGCCTCTCCTCTCACTGCCCAGCTGGCTGAAGAGAGAATCCTCCAGTTATCAGCCATCCACTAAACAATCCCACAGGCATTGGCTGGGCTATTCAGCAGCAGGCCGCTGCTCTATCCCCAGGGCTGGGAAACTCCACCCCTTCTTTCTCCAGGCACAAGATCAGTCTTTGAAAATTGTGCTGTTTGCCATCCCGGGTCTACACAAGAATAATAATTACTGGGGATATTGAAAATCCATGGAACAGACACAGATCCATCTCCCGCTCAGTCGCTCTGTCTAAGAGGCCCTTGGCTTGTCAGCAGGCCAGGTTTATTTTTTATAATTTCAACAGATAATACTGATGGTTATTTTTAAGGATTTTTTTCTATCAATTAAAATTTTCACATTTGGGAGAAATGAGGGGAGTGTCAGACAATTGGGGGGGGGAATCAGACAATAATGATTTAATGACCCTTGATACTGAGATTCAAAAAGTTAAAGTTTCATAACTGTTAAAAAACAAATTATCAACATCATGGGGCAAAAAGTATATAGTCTGAAAGCAAACTCTCAGAAGTTCTCACACAGCGGTTTACTTCCTTTGTCTAGCTTTACAGTTCCATGATGCTCAGTGGTAATATTGGTTTGTTGCTTTGTGGTGGCTGGTGAAATCGCCGTGTACTGACATTTACCAATAAAATTTAATCCTTCCAGGCCTGTCTCTGAGACAAGCAAGTCCATTGCTGCTCCATGCCCGGCCCAAGTGATGTTTGCCAGTCCTAGCAGTGCTCAGAACTCGGGAGCGCTTTCTGGCCAGCCGGGGTGCAGCCTTAGCAGCATTTGGGACACTCTCCACACCTCTCCAATGACCTCCTGCTCTCAGCTGGCAGGGTGCTCGCTGGCAAGGATTGCTCTCCACAGAGCCCCATGGCACAGGCTGAGCAGCAGGAGGCCCATCTCACGCACTCCAGGCCTGGGCTGGGCTCGGGGCAGCAGGATGCAGTTCAGGTCTCGTTGCCCAGGATACCCTCACTGTGCCTTTGCAGTTCATATCCCGCCAGTTAACATCCAACCCAGGGACCCCTTCTGCCAGCCAGCCCTCCACAGGATCCTCATTGCACAGCATGGGCCTATAGTTCCCTGCCTGCCCCATTGCACCTCTGCCCCACATCTCACCATGAGCACACTGAGGCCAGGAGTACTTCTGATTGGTGAGGAGCCCAGCAGGGAGGGGAGGGGATTTGGGAGGATCTGGGAGTGCATTCCACAGCACCAGACACTGGTGTCCCTGTGCCAGGATGGCCCTTCCTACATAGGGGTTACCTGGGAGAACAGGCCTCACTTGTGAGAACCCAAGCCTGCACCCCTGCCCCGGGAATGCCAGGTGGGGGGTCAATATCCCCAGCGCTGGGAGACCACATGCTCAATGGCTTCACAGCCACCCCCAATGAACTGGAGAAAAGTGGGACTGTCCCTGAAACATGCAGGTTGGGTTCTGTTTCCCTGGGATCAAAGCAGTTTGCCACCCTCCGCCTCAACCCCCAGTGACTCCTAGCCTGTTCCACCTGTGATCATGGCACTTTGTCCCCCACCCCCATGGAGCATGTGGCCTGCTCCATGTCTATGGATTGCTGCCCTCCATTTGCATGACTCTGTGCACATGCTGTTTCTTCCCCTTTTGAGTATATATAAACATCACTGTCTCTGTCTCCCTTACAGGCATGGCATCTTCTGCCACTGCTGCTGAAGCAGCTCACGTCCAATTTTGAGCCACATCCAACCTTGACCCACTGTCCCCCCAGGGCCTGGGCCCTCTCTCACATGGCTACAGTGCCCAGGCTGGTCTCCTCCCCCACCCCACCAGCCTCATCCCAGGTGCCACGGCAATGTTACCCACAGTGCATGGAGTCCCATGGGCACGCAGGGCACTGGGCATGTATAACCACAGGAACCATGTGGCGGCCATCAGCCTCAGCTCACCATGTAACCCACACACCTCCTGAGTGTGGTGCCCTGTCCCATTTAGTGGTACCGAGACCACTAAGAGAGAGAGAGATTAATGAGTCTGCTTTACAGCTTTCAGCTCAGGCAGTAGACTAGAGATTCATGCACTAAGCTTTAGAGTCCCCAGGTTCAAACTCGCCTGCCGACAACAGGGGACTGTTACACTTGGCATAGCAGGGTGTGACTCAGGATCTCCACATTACAGATGGGGACAGGGACCCAGAAGTGACAGGCTCCACCAGGCCAGCAGCAGGGCGAGGAATAGACTCCATGTCTCAGTATGCCAATTCAGTGCGAATTACTGGGCCATTCTGCCTGCTGAGTTGAGGAACCTGGGCCCACTCTGACCTGAGTAACAGACCACAGACTCCTGGGGTGTAAAACAGGGAGAATTTGGCCCCAAAGAGCAGCTAGAGGCTCAGAGTCTCTGAGGGCACTGGTTCTGGTTAGCGCTCTCATGGGGGAGGCCCTCCCTTTAGGACAGGCGTGGGCAAACTACGGCCTGCGGGCTAATTCTGTCCAGCCCCTCCGAGCTTCTGGCTGGGGAGGCTAGTTCCTCCCCCCACCCCCGCTGTTCCCCCCCACTCCCTGCAGCCTCAGCACTCCACATGAGCAGCTCTCTCCGGGGGTGGGGCTGAGCACTCTGGCGGCGTGGTAAGGGGACCGGGGGGGGGGGGGTTTGGATAAGGGTCAGAGGGTCTCGGGCGGCGGTCAGGGGACAGGGAATGGGGGGTGTTGAATAGGGCGTGGGAGTCACAGGGGGTCTGTCAGGGGGCAGGGGTATGGCTAGGGGCAGGGCAGTTGGGACAGGGAGCAGGGGGGTTGGATGGGGGTGGGAGGTCTCTGGCGGGGGGCAGTCAGGGGACAAGGAGCAGGGGCGCTTAGATGGGGGGGTCTTGGTGGGGGTGGTTAGGGGCTAGGGTCTCTGGAGGGAGTAGTCAGGGGACAAGGAGCGGGGGGGCGGGTTTGGATGGGTTGGAGGTTCTGAGAGGGGCAGTCAGGGGGTGGAAAGTGGGAAGGGGTTGGATAGGGGGCAGGGCCAGGCTGTTTGGGGAGGCACAGCCTTCCCTACCTGGCCTTCCATACAATTTTGAACCCCGATGTGGCCCTCAGGCCAGAACGTTTGCCACCTCTGCTTTAGGAAGTCGCTGTTAGCAGGGGAAGCCCCCATGTCCAGCATCACCCCACAGATCAGGGCTGGTCTCAGCACTAGCAATGGAGGAGGATCCCTGCTATGGGGCTGGGGATGCCCAGATGCATAGACCGCAGGCATGGCAGGCTGTTGCGGGGCCACAGGGAGCCTGGATGCCTGTAGTTCAGAACCAAGGGGAACTTCCTCCTTGAACAGACTTCCTGCTGATTCCATCCAGCCCCAGGAAACCCGTGAAACTCAAGGCCAGGGCTCAGATACCAGGGCAGGGAGGGCAGGGTAAGCATCTCGAGAGAGCCCTTGTTCAATCCCCACAGCCAGTCTGGCCATGGCTGTTCCTCCATGCAGGAGGGCCTGTCTGGCACTCAAAGCATGATCCCTCTGAGGGTTTGCTGTCAGTGCAGAACCTCTGGCACAGCAAGGATGCGGGGGGGAGGGGGAAATGTCCTCTGCACTCACCCGGTCAGGCGTGACAAAGCCCTGGCTGGGATGATTTAGTTGGGGACTGGCCCTGCTCTGAGAAGGGTGTTGAGGGGGTTGGACTAGATGACCTCCTGAGGTCCCATCCAACCCTGATATTCTATGATTCTATGATACGATGCTGCTGTCACATCCTCCCCAGCACAGCAGAGCCATTGCAGGGGAGCGAGCACAGTGCAGGGACATGCAGGCACAGGGCAGAGGAAATGTGTCCCTCCCACAAGTGCTCAAGCATGAGGAGCTGCTGCTGGGAGGAGTGTGGGGGTGTCTAAGGGACTCGCTGATCACTCCCCAGCAGTACAAAGCCTTGGCTCTGTTTCATTCGAAGCCCCTGCACCTGCATTGCTCAGCTGGAATATTTGTTTGTGTGCGTGCCACAGTTACAATAACGAACTGAGGGCCTTTGATCAGGACTTCAATGGAGCTCTGACGCCTTTTCATCATTGTGAAGCTACCTGGGCTTCCCGTGCTCAAACATGTCTCTGTTCTGGTCCGCCCTGCCGGGCTCCAGCAGCCTGTGCAGACAGCCCTTCGCTGTGGCACCAGAGCCACACACAGCTAGCGCCGCCTCACGTGCATTGGTGTGGGACTGACCCTGCGAGGATGGTGACATGCTGCCCTTCGCAGGAGAAAGAAGCTCAGGTCAGGGCTCACTTGGCAATTCCAGCCCACCGCCACAGGAGAGAACCAGCTGGGAGATGAGATGGACAGGGCGTGATGGGGGAAAGGAAGGATGGGGGAATGGCTGGGATGCTGAGAGAGCCTGGGGTGGGCTGGTGATGGGGTGTGTCACAGACCCAGAGGTTCGGTGCAACAGCCCCAGCTCTGGAACAGTGTCTAGGAGGAACCGCACAGTGTGAAACACCCACAAGGGTCACACTTCCCCCAGGGTGAGCCATGCAGCTTCACTGCCTCCTCAGACTGGACCTCTGGGCCTACAGCATCCCTGCTGCACCCCATGAGCTCTGCTCAGAGAGTCTAGCTGAGACACACTCCGATAGAGACTTGTCCACTCTGCAGGGATCAATGCACCTCGCCCAGCAGTGACACTCACCCAGGACTGTCATAGAATCATAGAATATCATGGTTGGAAGGGACCTCAGGAGGTCATCTAGTCCAACCCCCTGCTCAGAGCAGGACCAACACAAACTAAATCATCCCAGCCAGAACTTTGTGAAGCCTCACCTTAAAAACCTCTAAGGAAGGAGATTCCATCACCTCCCTAGGTAACCCATTCCAGTACTTCACCACCCTCCCAGTGAAATAGTGTTTCCTAATATCCAACCTAGACCTTCCCCCCCGCAACTCAAGACCATTATTCCTTGTTCTGTCATCTGTACTGCTGAGAACAATCTAGATCCATTCTGTTTGGAACCCCCTTTCAGGTAGTTGAAAGCAGCTAACAAATCCCCCCTCAATCTCCTCTTCTGTAGATTAAACAATCCCAGTTCCCTCAGCCTCTCCTCATAAGTCATGCTCCAGACCCCTAATCATTTTTGTTGCCCTCAGCTGGACTCTTTCCAATTTTTCCACATCCTCCTTGTTGTGTGGGGCCCAAAACTGGACACAGTACTCCAGATGAGGCCTCACCGATGCTGAAGAGGGGAATGACACAGTCAGGTTTATTAGTCAGCTGGGCACAGCATAGGAAGGCCTGAGGGTAGTACAGAGGAAGGAAGGGTAAAGCGTATTCCATCTTGGCCTGCCCAGAGCCCAGTCGTGCTGTGGTGAACCCTCTTGCTCAAGCTCTGTCTCTCTCCGACTGAGCTCCTTAGTCAGTTCCCAGGTGAGAGCCCTGACTCCTTCCTGCAGCCACCTCCTATCCCCTCCTAACCCCTTCCCAGCCCTTTGTTCTCAAGCTGGGGACTGTGTTCAGCTCCTCTGCTGAGAGCTGGGAAATCCATCTCCCCCTGGATCACTGGTTGCTAGGTGTCCATGACCTGGTCACTGGCTTTGCCGTTGTCTTCTCAGATTCTCCCTTGACCTGGGGTCGCCCACGGCCCGACCTTTTCCAGTTACTCAGACAGAAGGGCCAGATTTCATATCCAAGTTGTAGCCTGCCCTGAGAGCAAACAGTCCTGTCCCCCTACTACTGGATACCACTACTATATTTAGGGGAAACTGAGGCACACCTTGGCTTCATAAAATTATTAGACAATTCCCACTTCATCACAGGGTACAATGGGTAGTTAGGAGGAGTGGCATTCAGGTATAGTGGGATGATATTGGGATGTCATGGGGGTAAGGGGCACTGAGGGGCACTGAGGTTGAGGTGATAATGGGTTGCAGTGGGGAGCTGGGGGTTGCTCTTTGGATGTAACCCTGCCGCACCTCCATGAGTTGCAGCAGGAACTCACTGGGTCCAGCTATGGGCACGATGGTAGCATGGGTGTTCAGGGTGGCTGGGACTGGCAAGGGATGGGACAGGCTCCCAGTTTGCTAGGGTAGGATGGGGGTAGGCTGAGAACCTGTCCCTGCCCAGCCTGGAGGGACCATGTGGTGGTCTCCCATCCAAGCATCAAGCCCATCACCTTTGCACCTCTTCAGGTTCTGATATGCTCACAAGTCCATAGATCTCACCCCCTGTTCCCACATGTGTACTCCACCTCCTTCCGCCCCCCTACCCCTGGCTAGGCCTCGTTCAGGGCACTCATGGGAAATTGCCCTAGTGGTGAGAAGGGAACAGTACCACACATTGGGAGGAGTGGGGTGAGAGGTTTTGTTAGAACTTTCCCCTCCACAGGTGAGGGTAGGGCAGTGCCAGCCTGGGGCTGGGGCTGGGGCCAGGGCCAGGACCAGTTTGGAGGGGCGGGTCCCGGTAACTTTGGTGGATCCAAGAGAGAGTGGCATTGGTGCCAGCACAATCCGACAGCAGTGTTACACTCACTCTGAGCCAAGCAGCTGCTCCCACCTGGCAGTGCCTGGCACACCCAGAGCAGCGCCTGACCGCGGCTGATCTCTCATGCTGCCATCAGGGCAGCTGAGCCAAGCCTGGAGCTCGCTATGCCAGCACCCTCTCGAACCCTGGCAGAGAGAGCTTTCCCGGCGCAACCCCCTCCCAGCACATCACCGTCTGCACTGCACTGGGGATTAGCAGGGAAGGGAGCCACATTGCACAGTTCTCTGACCCAGTTAACAGCAAACCTGCAATTTACACCTCATGGGCTGCAACTGGGGAGGTGAGGTGCCTGCGCCCCCAGCACCCAGAGCATTGCAGGAGGGGCAGATCCAGAACACGGGAGAATCCCCATGCTCATCACAGAGCTGGGGGGACACCGCTGCTGGAGTCTGTCACAGCAAGGGCCCCGTGAGGGAGGGTCCTGCTGGCTCCCAATCCAGGCCTTTTGCCTCTCCTGCACCCTCCACTGCCCTGATAGTGACGTCCTACAGCCCACTGCTGTGGGGCTTAGCCATGGGCAGCAGGAAGGCAGCGGTGATGCCAGGTGGATATGGATTCGCCCCCCCAAAGCACAGTATGCAGGAGAGTGGCCCCCGGCCAGTTAACACCCGCCCTTCTCCGCATAGACGGAAGAGACAGGGATCACCCTCATTATGCTTGACCCGGCAAGGCTGCAGCTTCCCAGGGCACTCTCAGGAGAGGAGCTCACTGTGGCTCAGCCTGGCCCCTCGGGGAACCAGTTTGGCAGGTGTCTGCTCACGGGCCCTGTCCACACAGCCTGCGCAGTTGCAATGCTGTGCCTCTTCTGTCCTGGGCTCAGCACCCCTCGCTGTCCCGCAGAAGGCCGGGGGCTCCCAGCTCTCAGGAGCAGGGCGCGGGAGCTCCACAGGGCAGGCACCATCCTGCTGGCGTGGTTCAGTTACAAGCTCCCAGCTCTGTCTGTGTGATGAGGTCATTGGCGCTGGGGGAGGTGCAGGAGCGACATCTCTGGGCAATAGCAGCGCAGGTGGCACGCCCAGCTGGGTTTGTTAATGCCCACAGCACTCCACGGCCTGCGGGAACTAAGGGGCAAGGGCAGCACCATTATGGCTCCAGCACCCCACTGCTCAGGGCAGCCAGAGCTGCCATCTCAGGGTGCTCCCGGCTCAGCCTTTGCTTCCCCCCATGCTCTGCCCCTCTGAGCTTTGATGGGGTTCAACAGGGAGGAGCAGGCCATCTGAGCACAGGGGAAGGACTCTCCAGACGCCTGGCGACCCACCTCCAGGGTAGGGAGAGGCAGGTGCAGGGCTGGTGGCCACTGTGGAGCTGAGTGAGGAGTGTACCAGGAGACCCGTCCAGGGTTGTTGGCAGGATGCTGAGGTGGGAGTGGAGAGGGGTGTCTATGGGTATGTGGGAGGCTTGGGGGGCAGTTGCTCTCTCCTAACCTTTTGCCCTGCTTCTTGATCTGCTCCATGGGGCTGGGGGAAGCAGGGGCTGCTGGCAGGAGTCCCCCCTGCTCCCACGACTGCAGCATGCAGACACTTGGCAGCCAGGCAAAAATCCACCTGCTCTGAGCCCCCAGGCAGTGCTGTGCTTCCCACAGTGCCCCCTGCTGGGAGAGGCCAGACTGAAAGGCTGACTCTACCTAACCGCAGTAGCTGTAAGAACGCCCAGCTTCTTGTGGGTGTTTGTAGCTGTTCTAGGTCCAAAGAAATCCTTGGCAGGGGGAGCCTGGCATCTCACCCAAGGTGTGTGGCAGAGAATGTCATCCAGTGACTCTATGGCTGCGTGCAGCCTTTGCTGTCCATGCCCCACACTGCTGCCTGGCATGGGCTATGCTTCTCGGCCCTGCACTCAGCACCTCCCTGGCACCCTGCCATACCCCGGCCCAAGTCACTGAGCCCTGGCAGCCTGTCTGTGGAGCCAGCCTCACACTGTACTCTGCTGCTTCAGGCAGATCCCTTTGCCCTGTCAGTCACCCCTCAGAGCCTCCCCCACACCATCTGCCTGCCCCTCGATCCCAAGTCTGGTACCCCCAACCCAGAACACCATCACTCTTCATCCTGGGGTCCCTGTCCCCCTGTGCTGTCAGTGCCCCCACCCATCCTGGGAGAGCACCTCCTGCTGGGACCCCCTACTCACACTGACCCCTAGATCCTATCCCACCCTGCTGTGTGGTCTGTGCCCCCTGACTAGCAGGACTACAGAAATATCCCCCTCCCCCGTCGCTACCCTCACAGCCCTGGGGTCCCTGTCCCCCCTACTCTGTCAGTGGCCCCACACATCCCAGGAGAGTGCTCCCTCCTGGATCACACACACTTGCCCCGGGATCCCCTCTGCTCTAGACAGGTTCCCCTATCTGCAGGGTGGCTGGTCCAGGCTGGCACTGCTGGACAGGTGCACATGTTGAGTGTAATTTCTGTGACACCAGGAGCAGCAGAGGAGCTGTCCTGCCCGAGGCAAGATGCTACAAACTCATGTAGGGACTGTGAGCTGAGCAGCTGCCAAGGAACCATCCCAGCTACTCTATGACTGGCAATTGACCAAGGAGATCAGTCAGAGAGAGACAGAGCTTGACCAAGGGGGTCACCACAGCATGACTGGCTCTGGGTTGGCTAGGATGGACTATGTTTTACCCTTCCTTCCTCAGTAGTACCCTAAGGCCTTCCTATGCTGTGCCCAGCTAACTAATAAACCCAACAGTGTCACACAGCACTGGGTGAGTCTCACTGCTGGGTGAGGTGCATTGATCCCTGCAGAGTGGACAAGTCTCCATCGGGCTGTGTTTCAGCTGAAGCCACTGAGCAAAGCTCACAGGGTGCAGCAGGGAGGCTGGAACCCCAGAGTTCCAGTCTGAGGAGGTGGTGAAACCGCATGGCTGACCGTGGGGGAAGAGCAAGACCCCTCGAGGGACTGGCACACTAAAGGGGTTCCTCCATAGGATCTGTGACAATACAGGTCCCAATTAATAAAAACCTAAGGGAGGATAATATAATTAATGCTAGTCAATGTGGGTGAGGCATGGAAAATAAATCCTGTCACACTAATTTAATATATTTTTTGACAATGTTACAAGTTTAGTTGATAAAGGTAATGTTGACAAAATATACTAGCTTTCTGAAAGATGTTTGACTTCATACCACATGACATTTTGATTAAAGAACTAGAACAATATAAATGAACCTGGCACATATTAAATGGGTTAAAAGCTGGCTAATTGATAGGCCTCAAAATGTAACTATAAATGGGGAATAGTTATTGAATGGATGTGTTTCTAGTAGGGTTCTGCAGAGATTGGTTCTTGGCCTCATGCTATTTAACATTTTTATCGATAGCCTGGAAAAAAAAATTGTCACTGATAAAGGGTTGCAGGTGACAACAAAATTGAGGGAGCAGTAAATAATGAAGAGCACAGGTCAGTGATGATCTGAATTGCTTGAGAAACTGGGAGCAAGCAAACAATATGTTTTAATATCGCTGTATGTATATGTGTACATCTAGGAACAAAGAATGTTGGCCATTCTTACTGGGAAGCAGTGACTCTGAAAAAGCTTCAGGAGTCATGGTGGCTAATCAGTGGAACACGAGCTCCCACTGCTACACTGTGGCCATAAGAGCTTATCCATGGTCTGCATAAATAGTGGAATCTCAAGCAGGAGTAGAAAGGTTATTTTACTACTGTATTTAGCACTGGTGTGACCACTGCTGAAATACTGTGTCTGATTCTGGTTCCTACAATTCAAAAATGATGTTGACAGTTTGGAGAAGGTTCAGAGAAGAGCCACAAGAATGATGCAAGGAATAGAAAACATGTCTTACAGTGATAGACTCAGGATGCTCAGTCTACGTAGTTTAACAAAGAAAACGTTAAGTGGGGACTTGATCACAGTCTGTAAGTATGTACATGGGGAACAAATATTTCATAATGGACTCTTTAGTCTAGCAGAGAAAGGCCTAACGCAGTCTGAAGGCCAGAAGTTGAGGCTAGACAAATTAATTATTGGACCAATTTACCAACCGTCATGGTGGGTTCTCCACTGATAATTTTAAATCCAGATTGGATGATTTTCTGAAAGCTCTGCTCTAGGAATTATTTGAGGCCACTTCTCTGGCCTGTGCTCTAGAGGAAGTCACACTAAATCGTCACAATACTCCATTCTGGCCTTAGAATTTTTGATAGGATTGCCACCTTTCTAATTGCTAGTAATCATACCCCCGCTCCCACGCTCTCGCCCTGCCTCTTCCCCACAAGGCCCCACCCCCGCTCTGCCCCCTTCTCTGCTTCTTTCCCAAAGATTCCTCCCCTTCCCCATCTCTTCCCCCCCAAGGCCCCACCCCTGCTTCACCTCTTACCAGCAAGGCCCCACCCCCATTGCATGCTCTTCTCTACCCCTCCCACCATTGCTCAGTGGATCGTTTCTGCCTACATCCCCCCACCCCCAAACCTGGCCTCCCTCTGCTCCAGAGCTGGGCTGGGAGCGGTTGCAGCCTAACAAGGAGCCTGATTGCAAGTAGGAGGCAGCCCCAGCTGAGCAGGGGCTGGCGCAGGTTAATGACCCAATGTCTCCCCCGGCCCCATGGTAACCAGACACTGTCAGGTCTCCTTTTCACCAGACTTTCTGGTCAGAAACCAGGCACCTGGCAACCCTAAATGTTACCCAGACACGGAAGCCAAAAACTGGACTGTCTGGGTAAAATCCAGACAGGTGACAACCCTACTCTATGGGGAGGCTAGTCCTGTGGCTCCGTCCCTTCTGCTCGAGGCTCCACCCTCTGTGGCAGGAGCCCTGATCCCCCCAGCATGGCCGGAGAAGAGCTGGGATGGCCAGAACCCCGAGCCACACACACACAGGCCACCAAAGGAGACCCGGGCTGGCTCCAGTCCTGGGCCAGCTGACCTGAGCTGGAGCAGCCCAGCCCAGCATCCTGTGGCAGCAGCTCCAGCTAGGGAAGGCAGAGACTCCCATGGCCTATAATACCCACCACTCATGTCTATAACGCTATGACTGCAGAGTTACCTCTTTCAGACTGAAGTGAGGCCGCACTTTGCCCAGCAGCTCGGTGGGGCTGGCCCAGAGCCAGACATCCTGGGATCACACAGCCCCAGGAAGCCAGCAGATAGTAACCCTGTACTCTGGTGACATATCCCACTCTGCTTGGTTAGTAGCAGTCAGTTGCTTTCAAAGGCAGAGTCCCTCATCAGCACTGCTCAGCCTGGGGGCCAGACAGCTCTGCCCTTGAAGTGAATTAAAGAGCCCCTGCAAAACCCGGCATGGAGCGAGCATAAAATAGCACAAATGCATTTACATCTGAAAGCAGAGCAACCACTTTCATCACTTCCCTCGCAAGACCTGAGGTGAGGGCAGCCGTGTTCCCCTCCAGCAGCAACACATCCCCAGTGCCTGAACCAGCATTTATCACCAGCTGGCGGGTGGGAAGACGGAATGCTGACCTCAGGTCTTGGCAGATAAGTGAAGGAGAAGCTGCTTTTAAGTCACCCTGTAGCACCTGCATCGCTTACTGATCCAACTTCTTATGCAAGGCTTTTACCAAAGCTTTGCCATTCATCTTTCTGAAGACTGAGACAAAGGTGTACCAGGGCCCATGCTAAGGAGGTGATAGAAGGAATCTCCACCACTTCCCACCTACTGGCCTCTGCCCTGCCCTGCAGGCACACAGTTCAACACCAGCATAGGGAGTCTGTACAAAGCTGCTCTACACAAGGAGATTAAAGAGATTCCCCTGAGTCAGTTACGACCAGCCTGTGAGTTCCAGGGAAGGGACAGTCAAACTCCTAAATCAGCAGAAGTGGATCCATGGAGTTTTATTTTAAGTTCCAACAAAAACAGGTTTTGCTACAGAGTGACCCTGGCCCTGCCTCATGTACAAATATGGCAGCTGGGAGAGCGGCAAGCAGAAATGGCTCGGTTCTTTTCCTGTCCGTTGGCCCCACCCCCCATCCTGGAGCCCCCTCCTGCATCCCAAAACCCTGCTCGAGCCTGGTGAAAATGAGTGAGTGAGCAAAGGTGGTGGAGAGTAAGTGACAGAGGGAGGGGGCAATGGGATGAGCAGGGGTGGGCCTTAGAGAAGGGGGCAAGGAAGTGGTGGGGCTTCAAGGCAGGGGTGTTTAGTTTTGTGCAATTAGAAAGTTGGCAACCCTACTTGTTGTGATACAGCATCACAAGTGGCTAAAAGGCCAAGTCTTGCATGACAGTCCTTTTCACAGGGGCAAGGTCCAGGTCCAGGGAGGGTGACCAGACAGCAAATGCGAAAGATCAGGACAAGGGGTGGAGGGTAATAGGAGCCTATATAAGAAAAAGACTCAAAAATCATAAAATCTGGACATCTGATCACCCTAGGTTCAGGTGAAGCTAGCGACCACTAATGGCTGTCCCTGCTGCACTTTCTTCTCCACCTCGTTGGCTCTCTGGGGCAGCACAGCCCTCCAGCATAGCTGGGGGCTTGGTATGTCTTCCCAGTTAGAGCTGTTGGTGTTGAACATTTTCAAGCCTATCTGAACATGAGCTTAGCCCAGCATCCCTGAAGCATCTGTAGGTTCCTCTCCATGCAGGAGCCCTTTGGAAAAATACTGCTGTGATGAACTAAGGGTGATCTGGGCAGACAGAGGGAAGGCGTGGCTGGGGCCCACTCGCTATCTGTCTTGTCCCCACTGCTTTGGCTAAGAGCAGCGTGACTGCGCTATACCCTTCTGGAAGTTCCACCCCTTGGCCTGCCAAGTGCCAAGGGGGAGAGAGATTGTCCCCTTAGGCCCCAAGCAGAGGGGTGGAGTACAAGCCCTCCCACTCCCACTATAATCATGCCAAGTCTGGCTCTGTGTACTCCAGGCAGCTAAGGTGGGAAGTTTTGGCATGTCGCAAGTAGCCCCATGACTCCAGGGAGTGTCTGGATAAGTCCAGGTTGCTGGAGGGGGCTTTCCGCTCTAGGCTCTGGGATGTCCCCTGCAATGCAGTGTCAAAGGACCAGGTACCTGTGAGTTTTTCTCCTTCCATCCTGGCCTGGGAGAATGGGAGGTTGTCTCCATTTCACCCATCAGCAGTTGAGGCACAGAGAGACCTATGGAGTGACCTGAGGTTCTTCAGTAAGTCCCTGGCAGAGCAGGGCTCTCCCAATCTGCCCCCTCCCCAAGGGAAATCCCCCATCCTAGATTGGATATCTGGACCACACTCTCCCACCTGCATTGCTTATCAGCTCTGGCGTCATGTAGGGATGGAGGGGACTGACTGCATTCACTCATGATGGCAAGAGGAGTTGTTGTCTCTGCAGATCTCCCCTTCAGTCACCAGACACACAGCAAGAACTGGAGTTAATGGAGCAGTCAGGTATGGTTTCAACCCCACCCCAGGTGCTGTGCCATTGCTGCAGGGTGGCTGGATTCTGCTTCCAGCTTTGTCTTCCATGAGCTAGGAAGCACCCCAGAGCTCTGCAAAGTTTGTTTTTTGTTTTTATGAAGGATGCCTCTTCAAGGCAGGCCCCATTCTGGGAGCAGGAAGTGCTTGGGGCGAGAGCTTTCTGCCATGTTTGCAGCATGATGAAGGTGTAGGTTCATCTGTGGCCTTGTTGCAAAGTTGAACTCTCAGCCCAGAAGCAATGGGATGCCGTAAGCTGGGATAGCTGGGCACCAGGCTCTGACGGAGCGAGGAACGTCTCAGCACAGATGAAACAGGAGGGTAGCGCCCTGAAAAGGAGTCGCTGTTAAACACTAAAGCAAAGGCTAGGGTAATGCTGTCTGATCTGGAAGCAGCACCTTAGCCCAGCCCTCAGTACCTGCATTGTGATGCCCAAACAGCAGCTCCATCACTGGAAGGCCTGGGCTGGCAGTGCTGATGCAGTTCGTGTCACTCGCCTGCCTAACCTCACACCAACACAAACTGAGGACCTAACAGATAATGATCAAGTGATTTCTCTCCTACCATCCATCACCCCCTCTGACAAACAGAGGCTAGGGACACCATTCCTTACCCAGCCTGGCTAATAGCCATTAATGGACTTAACCTCCATGAATGTATCGAGTTCTCTTTTAAACCCTGTTATACTCCTAGCCTTCACAACCTCCCCAGGCAAGGAGTTCCACAGGCTGACTGTGCACTGTGTGAAGAAGAACTTCCTTTTATTTGTCTTAAACCTGCTGCCGGTTAATTTCATTTGGTGCCCCCCTAGTTCTTATTCATTTTTCCTTATTCACTTTATCCACACCACTCATGATTTTATATACCTCTATTACATCCCCCCTTAGTCTCCTCTTTTCCAAGCTGAAAAGTCCTACCCTCTTTAATCTCTCCTCATATGGGACCTGTTCCAACCCCCTAATCATTTTAGTTGCCCTTTTCTGAACCTTTTCTAATACCAGTATATCTTTTTTGAGATGAGGAAACCACATCTGTATGGAGTATTCAAGATGTGTGTTCACCATGAATTTACATAAGGACAATAAGATATTCTCCATCTTATTCTCTATTCCTTTTTTAATGATTCCTAACATCCTGTTTGCTTTTTAGACTGCTGCACTTTGCATGGCTGTCTTTAGGGAACTATTCACAATGACTCCAAGATCTTTTTCCTGATTAGTTATAACTAAATTATCTCCCATCATATTGTATGTATAGTTGGGGGTTGTTGTTTTTTTTAATGTGCATTACTTTACATTTATCCACATTAAGTTTAATTTGCCATTTTGTTGCCCAATCACTTAGTTTTGTGAGATCTTTTTGAAGTTCTTCACAGTCTGTTTGGGTCTTAACTATCTTGAGCAGTTTAGTATCATCTGCAAACTTTGCCACCTCACTGTTTACCCCTTTCTCCAGAGCTTGGGGGGAACTGGGGCCCATGCATGTGTAAGCAGTGTCAGGAATGAGATATATTCTGGCATCTGGTGGCGAACTATGGGAATTGCAGTGAGTCTTAGAAAATAATTCTGGGGCTGATCAATTTGCATAGACACACCCACTGCGCCTAGCCTGAGCCCACAGCAGCCCACATGGCCACTTCGGCTGATGAGGGAGCCCCAGTTTCTATGTTATTGGAGCAGGAATGATAAAGTGATGTTACTGTGATTATGTGAATGAAGGACTATGGACATGTACTTGGCCCTTGTTATGATGGAGGGACTCGCCATCATCTAGGTAGCACTCAGTGGGCAAGGGCCATGCGTTTCAGAACACTGTGACATTAAGAGAAGTGGTGGACAAATACTTATATCTTTTGGTGAGAGTGTTGTCTGAGGGCCTCCGAGGTCTATTGCACCCTGCCTCTCTCTACTGTGGAATGTCAAAATTGAATTTTTGTTTTTATTAGGAGCCTGGTTTCAGGCTACTGAGCTGAAAATTGCTTTGGGCTCATTGGTGCACCTGCAGTAAGGCTCCCCTACTGTATGCTGAAATCACTTAAGAGCTGAAATTATCTAAGAGCTAAAGAAATCACTGAGCACTGTCTTAAATAGGGGGGGGGCTGAGAAAAGTGCAGAGTGGCTGGTGCAGCAGAGCAGTCTCTGTGTCGGCTAGCAGGACAGCTAGCAGAGTTGTTGGTGCTGCGGGCAGAGTGACCGGCGCGGCAGAGCTGTCTGTTGACTAGCAGAGGCGTTGGTGCTGCGGGCAGAGTGACCGGCGTGGCACAGCTGTCTGTCGACTAGCGGAGGCGTTGGTGCTGCGAGCAGAGTGACCGGCGTGGCACAGCTGTCTGTCGACTAGCGGAGGCGTTGGTGCTGCGGGCAGAGTGACCGGTGCGGCAGAGCTGTCTGTTGACTAGCGGAGGCGTTGGTGCTGCGGGCAGAGTGACCGGCGCGGCACAGCTGTCTGTGTGTCGGCTAGCAGAGCAGCTAGCGGATCAACGGGCAGAGCGGTTCGTGGGACAGCCAGCGGAGCGGAGCAGAGCCGATTGCGGTGAGAGCTGCAGCGGAACCTCACGGAGAGGCGGCGCAGTTGGCCTCGGACCACGTAAGGTGCCCCGTGCCCTACCCTCCAATTCCACCCAGGCTGGAGGTAAGACTCTGCCAATTGACTTTTGAACTCTGCACTGACCAAGAACAGAGACTCTTGGGCTGTTGGACTTTTGGGGCTATTGAGTGACTTTTGGGGTTGTGGAACTCAAGAGCCAAAGGGAAGGCCACGGCCTAGTTGCTGGGAGGGGGGCTTCTGGTTCATGGTTTGGTTTATTAACCTTGTTTGTGGTGTTTCCCCAATATAATGCCACATTGTTTCTCCCTGTTATTAAAAGGCTTTGGTACACTCAGACTCTGTGCTTGCGAGAGGGGATGTATTGTCTCTTACAGACGCCCAGAGGAGTGGTATATGGTTGTCCCAGGTCACTGGGTGGGGGCTCGAGCCGTTTTTTTTTTGTATTGTGCTATTGGAATGGAACCCCTGGATACTGAACCCGACCCTTGTTGCTGCCAACTCTGATGGGCAGAAGGGTTACACATGATTCCCATCTCCCCACCCTCTAGCAGAGCTGGTTCGTCCAACTTCCTCCATGCAGACATGAGGTGGCTGCTTCAACTCCTAGTCCTGGCATGGCCAGATCCTGTTTCACGGGGGGTTCATTCACCTGCGGGGTGGGGGATGCCTGAAGAGTACAGAAGATAGGTTTGCTGCTACACTGGGGCTGCCACACTGGGGTTCCCCCTCCAGCTCCCTTGTTGTGAGAGTAGGGGGGCATCTCTGCAGTGGGGCTGAAGGTGGCTGAGACCCAAGACCATATCCCAGCAAGCAGGCTCCTGGAGCATGCCCAGGAAGGGAGGAGGCTGGGTCAGGTCAGGAGAACTGTGGAGAAGAAGAGGAAGGTGACCAGCAGCCAGACCTGAGCTGGAGAGTACTGGGATGAAGCCCAGGCTTACAATGGAAACTTGCTCCCTAGAGGAGTCTAGTGAGAGGAGGTGGCAGGAGGAGAGTTCTGTACCCATGCACTGGCCAGCTACGCAGGCTATAGGGGAAACCTATGGTGCAGGGGTGGGCAAACTTTTGGCCCGAAGGCCACATGGGGGCTCAAAATTCTGCGGAGGGCCATGTAGGGAAGGCCATGCCTCCCCAAACAGCCTGGCCCCGCCCTCTATTCGACCCCCACCCACTTCCCTCCCCCTGACTGCCCCCCTCAGAAACCCAATCCATCCCTCTGCTCCTTGTCCCTTGATCACCCCCTCAGGCGATCCCCACACTGTAACTGCCTCCCCAGGAACCTACCCCCAATCTAGTCCCCCCTGCTCTTTCTTCCCTGACTGCCCCTCCTGAGACCCCCCCAACCACCACTCCTCCCACTCACCCCCTATCTAAACCCCCCTCTTTGTTCCTGACTGCACCCTCCAAGACCCCTGACCCTAGCCATCACCCCTGAGGATCCACCCCCATCTAAGCCCCTCTGCTCTTTGTTCCCTGACTGACCCCTCCCTACACCCTGGACCACCCCCACTCCCACCCCTAAGCCCCTCCCCCTTGCTCAGCCAGGCGCTCCAGCCGCACGGGGCCCCGCAGCTCATCACGATCTGCCTGGCACCCCAGCCAGGGTGCGCAGGGCCCCGCGGCCTGCAGCGCTCCACCTGGATCCCTGGTGCCGAGCCAGTGGCTCATGGCGCTCTGCTGCTTCGGCCCGGGGGCTCGGGACCCCGCGGCTGGCGGCACTCCACTGTGTCAAGACCCGCGGCTCAGCGGCACTGGGCCTGTCGCCGAGTCTCTGAGCCCCAGGGCTTGCGGTGCTCCGCCGCCCCGGACCCGGGGCGCGGGGCCCCGCGGAGAGCCGCGCTCCGCCTGGTACCCGGGTGCGGGGCCCCGGGGCTTGCGGCGCTCCGCTGCCCTGGACCGGAGCCGCGGGGACCTGCAGCTCAGAGGCACTCTGCGTGGCGCCCCGCCGAGGGCCCGCGGGTCGCGGTGCTCCGCCGCCCCGGAGACGCAGGGCCTCTCGACGAGCCCTGCTCCACCCGGCTCTCCGGCGCGGGGCCGGCTATCCGCGCTCCACTGGGTGCCCCGGCTCGGATCCCCGCGCCTTGCGGCGCTCCGCCGTCCCGGACCGGGGGCGCGGGCCCCGCGGTGAGCCGCGCTCCGCCCGGCACCCCGGCGCAGAGCCCCGCAGCTTGCGGCGCTCAGCTGCCCGGGACTGGGGGCGCCGCAAGCCGTGCTCCGATCGGTGCCGAGGCGCGGAGTCCTGCGGCTTGCGGCGCTCCGCCGCTCCGGAGGCGCAGGGCCCCGCAGCAAGCACCGCTCCTCCCAGCCGCGCTCTACCCGGCGCGGAGCCCCGCGGCTTCCGGCGCTCCGCTGCCCTGGCCCGGGGCCGCGGGGACCCGCGCCTCAGCGGCACTCTGCTCCGCGCCCCGGCGCTGGCACCGCGGATCGGGGCGCTCCTCCGCCCTGGTCTATTCTGGCATCATCAGACTGAGCTGATGCCTCCAGGTGTCACAGTTATCGTCGCCTGCTGGACCCAGCTCATGAGATGTTTTTATTTACTCCTCTGTGGTTCATCCCATAGTAAAAACTGACTGATCTGTAGAACTGAGGGGAGGCACAGGACTACTTCCCATACAAGTCCTTAATTCAGTCATAGTCTTCCCTTCCTGCCTAAGGAAGTCTCCCCGTTTGAACAGTAAATCTGCTCTTTCAGATGATGGGAACAATAGGGAAGGAAAACCTTATTGTGCTTGGATGGTCACATTCCCTCCTTCCCTCTCTCCTTCTGGCAGAGTCCCATGGCAGTCACTACAGCAGGCAGTAGAACCTCACTCTCTGCAGGAAGGTATAATATCACTTCCCCTTTAGCTTGCACCTGACTCTGACCCAAACAAGTTCCCCATTCTCTGACACAGGATGTCTCATCTTCAGTTTGCCTTCTGCCCCATTCAGTCAGTGACCATGAAGTGATGCTCAGGGTCAGTTCCCTCCAGTGCACACAAGGTTACAAGTCCCCCTTGTAATCCAGACTTGGAATTTACTCCATTTCCCTGGGAATCAGCAGGGGTGTATTGAAGGGTTGGGTTTAAAAGACAGGATCCCACCGGTGAATCCAGGGAAATGCTGCTTTTCCCTTATTATCTCTGTTATCGCCAATCTCCTTACAGGTTTGATGGACAGGCCTGGGTTCTTCTAGGTCTTGACCCCAAATCAGTGGGGTGGCAACTTTCTTATTCTCTTCCCAGATGTATTTACTTGGCAGTGCATCCTGCCCCCTCACTCCTTCCTGGCAGAATCCCGAGGGCAGCCTGCAAGGAACAGTCTAATCACAGGCTAACCATAGCGTGAAGACTCCCAAGGAATACCACAGACACACAATGCATCCAGTAGAGGAATGGTATGAAACAGGAAATAAATATGACATAACAGGGTAACCCAATACCCTTAGGGTCACTGGTGCCCTCCCCGCACTGATAATACTGATGAATTTCACCTGAAGATCTCTGTCACATGACCTGATATAGGAGAAATACAACTTTATTGTCCCATTGGCATGCGTACTCCACGGGGATCCTAGGTGATCTGTGAAAACAATATCTTCTGTACCAGCAGTAAGCAATTCGACTGACTTAGTTCAGTACAGACCAAAAGACTCACATCTGGGATAAGTTGGTAAGTCCCTCCTGCCTTTGCTCCTCCAGCCACACCACTGCCATGGCCCCTCCCCTTTGCTCCTCCAGCGGTGCTGTGGGGGCACTCATTCCTCCATACATGGGGCCACTGGCAGCAGCTCGCACGGGGGAGGAGGGGCAGCAGTGTGCCTGTTTGGCGTGCGTTCTCCAACTCATTACATCGGTCCTTGACTGAATCTATTTCAGAGGCAAGCGCATGCTTGGCCACCTGCCATTGCAAGCCTCCTTGCCACAGCAGCCAGGTGGCTGCATGATCCAGTTCTGCCTTATTGGGACTGTATATAAGTACATATTTATCCAACAGGAGCTCTAGTTCAGGAATTGTACTTCCAGGTGGAGTACTCCCTTTCTTTTGGAGCCATTCTAATAACACCCCAGGCAGTGGCGCCGCTCCCCAATGGGGGGCGCATTCTTTCTCAGGCTGCTTCACCTTTTTCTCTCCCTTGCTCCACAGTGGCATACTTAGCAGGAGAGACTTAGATGTATGGTGGTAAGGGAGGCCAGGCCTGAGGGTCCTGAGAGTTTCTAACTCTGTGTTAGATGTTCAATAAACCTTCGTGTTTTACACTGGCTGAGAGTCACTCAGGTCTAGAGAACAGGGTTGCATTATTCCCTCTGGGAGTGGAGGCCCTGGGGGGTCCAGAACAAGAGACAGGCATGCTAAGGCTCAGAGAGGTGAAGTTCCATCAGGCGGAGGGGCTGAACCCCCAAGAGAGAGTGGACCCCTGAGAAGGGCTGTCACACTGAAGGGGATTCCCCCCAGAGACCGTACAGGGCCAAACGTGGGCACGACCTGGGAGTCTGTGACAAGATCCAGCAAAGGATCCAGTGCTCAAGTGACTCCTTTGGGAAATTATTCTGACATGTTTTGACAGACTGTGACCTAAGGCAGAACACCAAGATCCAGGTCTATAAGACAATTGTTATTCCTATATTCCTTTATGGATGCAAAACCTAGGTGACCTATCGATAGCACCTCAATAGTCTGGAGAGTTACCACCAATGATACCTCCGGAAGATCCTTTGCATCAAGTGGCAAGATCTCCACACTATGAAGCCAATGTCACCAGCATGGAAGCAATGATCCTCCTGCACCAGCTTAGCTGGGCTGGACATTGTGTGCAGATGCCAGACTCTTGCCTCCCAAAATAAGCCCTCTATTCTCAGTTCATCCATGGTCAGAGATCCTGTGGTGGACACAGGAAACGCTACAAAGAAAAGTGATGTGGCCATCACAAGCTGGGAAGAGCAAACCACCAACCGACCCCAAAGACGCTATATCCTCCATCACGCAGTGGCCCACTTTGAGGAGAAGAGCTTTGCCTTTGAAGCTGAAAAGAGAGAGAGAAGAAAGGAAAAAGAAATAACCTTCTTTCAGGAGGCTGCTGGCCTGCCACGAAATGTTTGTACCTACTGCACGTGGATTTGCAGTTCCAGGATTAGACTCCTGAGTCATCTCAGGACCCATATGTAAATCTGTGAGGGATCACCAATCAATTCACTTTCTTGGTGCCACTGATGATTTTATAGACCTCTCTCCTATCCCCCCTTAGTCGTCTCTTTTCCAGGCTGAACAGTCCCAGTCTTTTTGATCTCTCTTCATATGGAAGCTATTCCATTCCACTAACCATTTTTCTTGCACTCATCTGTACCTTTTCCATTTCGAATATATCTTTTCAGAGATGGGGAAAGCAGATCTGTATGCAGTATGCAAGATGTGGGTGTACCATGGATTTATATAGTAGCATTATGATATTTACTGACTGATTATCTATCCGTTTTCCTAATTATTCCCAACATTCTGTTAGCTTTTTTGACTGCTACTACACATTGAGAGGATGTTTTCAGAGAACTATCCACAGTGACTCCAATATCTCTTTCTTGAGGGGTAACAGCTAATTTAGACCCCACCATTTTGTATGTCTAATTGTGGTTATGTTTTCCAATGTGCATTACTTTACATTTATCAACATTGAATTTCATTTGCCATTTTGTTGCCCAGTCAACAAGTTTTGGGAGATCCCTTTGTAGCTCTTCCCTATCTGCTTTGGACATAACTATCTGGAGTAATTTTGTATCATCTGCCAACTGCCACCTTCCTGTTCACCCACTTTCCACTGAACTCCTCAGCCTTTACAGATGGGGCTGACAATTGCAGTTACAGTGCTCTTGTCATACCAGAATCCGTCTGTTTTTGTTTCCATGATGAGTCCCCACCAGTAAGAGAGGCAGGGCTTAGGTGCAGATCACAATAACTATCCTAAGAACCCTACCCTGTATCCCCTGCTCCAGTGCTCAGATACACTTGCTGCAAGCAGGCAGCCTGGGATGGCCAGCCAGAGCAGCACTCGCCCGTGGTGACTGGTCTAGCTAGGCACTGAAGGGTTAACTCAGCCTGAATGGGTGGCGAGTGTCCCAGCACAAGCCCGTCAACTGGGAGTTGCTGTGAAGAGGGAAAGACTAAGAGAAAGGATACTGCTACCAGGTATGCCTAAGCCAGTTCTTGGGGGACCCTGCATGCAGATCTGGGGCTCACCAATTCACCCACAGCCAGCCTTGTCCTTTCCCTGGCTGGTTCCAGACACTTCCCAAAATGGCTTCTCTCCTTCAGGGCTGGCATCTTACTGGTCAGGTTAGCTCTACTTCCTGGCTTTTCCCTGTCAATCTTTTGGCCCTAGCCCCCTCCTTTCCCTCAGACACTGCCCCTCCTGTGAGCTGGCCCACTTGTGGCGAGCCAGGCACCTGCTATCCTCCCCTGAGTCGACATCACACAAAAGAGTGTCTCTCCTCTCTCCCTCTGCGTTACCTAGCAGACTGCATTTGCCCTCAGTCCCTAGGATAGCATGCCATCCCCGACCTCCCAGCACAGAGTCACCCAGAGGAGCGCCACCCATGAAAATTCACTGCCAGCTGGGGGTTTCATTCCCCAATCTCCGGCCCAAACCACAGCAGGGGCACCCGAAGTCAGGCTTCCAAATCCATAGCGAGGCAGCTGAAGACGTGATCTGAGTTTCAAGCAAGCTAAGCACCCCCAGCAACTCCCATTGAATCCAACAAGGGCTCGGCCCCTTTGGAGATCCAGCCACTGGCAGCGAGAAGTGTCAGATGTGTCTGAATGTGCACACAGGAGCCTGACTTTAAACCTCAGGTCTGAAAATCTTGGCTACAGAATTGAAGCATATCCTTTTGCCTGGTTCCAAGGACCTAGGTGACAGTGAGAGCTGAACTGACGCACCGAATGCTGGGAACCTGCCCAGGTTCTCCGCTCACATGGTGTCTCTCTGAGCTTCAGCAGGGAAAGGTAACAGAGCTGCCCCGGAGCCCTGACACCTTGCAGTGCTCTGCCTCTGACGCTGCAGAGCAGCTTTAGAACAGCCATTCCCCTTGGCTTCGGCTGTGCCAGTTCCAGTCCCTGGCTGTGAGTCTCCTGCACTGTAGTGACAGACACCCACACCCACAGACAGACAGATATGCACAGAAATGAACTAAAGTCTAACATTGTCTTCTTCTGACCGATAAATGGACTGGAGAGACCCGGGCACTGTGGCAGCTGCTGACCTCAGAGGGGTTTTGGTCTTTGTCCCAGTGACAACTTGTTATGTTTGTGGCATACACACAGAGAGGAGTTAGATAAACACCCCAAACCAGTCTTTCAGGTTCAACAATAAAAGGCCTAACAGCATTGATGGTCCATAGAGGGAAATACACACACACACAAGGATTACCCCAGGAACTGTGTACAACGGAAACCTCTCAGAGAGAACACGCACCCAGTGGAGACTAGTCGAATCATGTCACAGCAAAAGATCTTTCCAGCAAGCTGGAAGAATCTATAAAAGGGGGAAGCAAAATCATCATCGGGCCTCACTCCCCTGCCAACTCAACACCTCAGGAACAAAGACTGAAGAGGGAAGGGGGTCCCAGACAGGAAAGAAGGCCCAGCCTGTCTATGGAAGATTGGTGGACTATTTGTACCATCAGGGAGAAACACTACTTCATTCAAATCCTGTCTAGTGTATAGAACTTACATTATGATTTTGTTTATTTCTTAGGTAATCTACTTTGCACTTTGTACTTTGCACATTCACTACTTATAATCACTTAAAATCTATCTTTCTATAGTTAATAACTTTGTTTTATATTTTTTTTACTATAAAACAGTGTGTTACTTGAAGTGAAAAAGGGAAATCTGCTCAGGAACAGGGCCATGTGTGTTATTCTCTTGACATTGAAGGAGGGGTGGACTGGGAAATAAACTTACACTGGCCAGGCTTTGAGCAGAACAAGATGGTATAGCTCTGTGGTCTTAGTCTGGGGAGCTGAGGTGGGGGAACTTTCCATCATTAGCTCATGAGTGACTAGGAGAAACGTTCATGTAACTGCAGCTGGGGGTGCCCCTGTCTGTGAGTGTTTGTGTAAGTGGTGGATCTGAAGGGTCTGCAGCTTGTCACAGAATCAGAGTGCATGAGGGAGCCCAGGCTGGTGAGACAGAAAGCTCAGTGGTACCCCTGCGAGGTCTGCTGCTGAGGGGACACCAGGTGTGGGCTGAGCTCTCAGCA
>ML677410.1:1326533-1445337 GCA_007922305.1 Dermatemys mawii
CTGAGGGGACACCAGGTGTGGGCTGAGCTCTCAGCAGAGCCTTTGCCTCAATATTGCAGGGTGTTTCCCTGGGCGCTGGGGGCAGGTGGGCAGTAGATTGGCACTGACACCCGCTGGGTGCCGCAGGGAGATGAGCACTGGGGGTGGGGACAGTACACAGCGCTTCCCTTATCCCTAGGGGCCACGGGGACTCGCTGGCTGCTTCGGGGGAGCCGTGCAGAGCCAGGTGGGGAGACTGCCTTAGCCCCACAGTGCCGCTGAATAGACTTTTAACGGCCGCTTGTGGGACCAGGCTTGTGGACTCAAGGTTTGAAGTCCATGCGTCCACTCTGCATTGTAAACCTGGGAGTCGCAGCCATGCTGATGTGTCCATAATACCCTGCACAGCCCTCCTGGCTCAGGTCCAGCTTGACCTGCATCCACACTGCCAAGTGACAAGGTCACTGAGTCACAGCAGGAATTGGAATATGAGTCTGCAGTGGGCCTTGTTGCCAGGTCTGGCTCTAACTTTTTTGCCACCCCCAGCAAAAAAACAGGGGGAGGGCTGGGCAGAGGAGCGAAGGGAGCAGGGGGTGCACGCGAAATGCAGCCGGAATGCCACCCCTTACAGAGTGCCAACGCAGGCACCTACTTGCTATGCTGGTGCCTGGAACCAGCCCTGCTTGTTGCCAAGAAGGCCAATGGCATATTGGGCTGTATTAGTAGGAGCACTGTCAGCAGATTGAGGGAATTGATTATTCCCTTCCATTAGCCCTTTTTGACCCACGTCACATTGGGAGCTTATGTCAAGTAGCTTGTCCACTCTGATCCCTAAATCCTTTTCAGAGCCACTGCCCCCCACTGGCCACTCCACACAGCCCCTGCTTCTCCCCAACTGGCTCCTCCACACAGCCCCTGCTGCCCCCACACTGGGCTCCACACTGACCCCTCAACAAACAGATTCTCTGCTCCCAAGATGGGGTCGTGGAGGCTGAGACAAGGTGTGAAAATAGAGCCCTCCTCACATGGGCTGCAGAAGTCCCCATCCTCCACACATGCTGAGACATGCATACACACAGCCCCAACACACACATACACACACTGCCGCAGCACACATATCCTTGGTTGACAGAGCCCTAGAGTGTGAGTCACACACACAAGGAACCTACCCTGCAGTGACAAGGGATAAAAGTCAGGGTGGAGGGGGGGCTGTGTGCTGCATTCGGGGGGTGGGGGGGAGGGTGCCCCATCAGATTCCAAAGGCTCCTCCCAGTGACTCAGTTCCAGTCACTCCTGCTGCTCTTAGTGCCCGAGCGGAGCTGCAGCACTGGGGAGTGGCTGAGGCTGATGGCCGGGATGGTAATTGCTTCTGATCCAATTCCTGCCTGCTGCCCAGCCATGTCACAGCCATCCCCCATAGCTACACGCCCCTCCCCTTCACTGCACACCCCTCCCCGTTCCTTCCCTGCACACCCAACCCCTTCGCTACACACCCAGTCTCCTTCTCTGCATACCATTCCCCTTCACTTCAAGCCCATTGCCCTTAGCTACATACTAGTCTCCTTGACTGCACATCCATCGTACTTCCCTACACACCCAGTCTCGTTTGCTGCACACCCTTCCCCTTCATTGCATGCCCAACCCCCTTTGTTACACACCCAATCTCCTTCACTGCACGCCTAACCCCCTTTCCTACACACCCATTCCCCTGCACCGCCCATCCATCCCTCTTCGCTGCAAGCCCATCCCTCTTTGCTATACACCCTGTCTCCTTCACTGCAAGCTCATCCCTCTTCACTACACAACCATTCCCCTTCACTACACACGCAGTCTCGGTCGCTGCACACCCCTCCCCTTCATTGCACACCCATTCCCCATTGCTACACTCCAAGTCTCCTTCACAGCATGCCCATCCCCCTTGACTACACACCCAGTCTCCTGCACTGCACATACATCCCCCTTCACCACACACCCATCCCCCTTTGTTGTCTCTTTTCTTTATTAATTAAAGAGTTATAGTATAGCACTGGTCTCCTTCACTGTATGTCCATCCCCCTCTGTTGCACACTATAGTGGGGCAATTGCCCAACTCCATGAGAAACTGGGCCATAAACAGGCCAGAGAGGCTGCACAGACTGGCAGCCAATCAGAAAAAGCCTGTTAGGAGCCAATCGGGGCAGCCAGTCAGGACCAGGGTAGTCCCTATTTAAAGACTGCCTAGCAGAGGAGCATGTAGTCTCTGGCTAGCTAGGAGAAGGATTGACTTCTGAGGCAAGGAGTAACACCTTGGAAAGAGCAGGCCTGGGGAAGTGGAGAAGAGCTCTGTCCCAGTACCTGACAGGCTGCAGTCCTGACTGGAAGGGCTGGGAAGGTGCAAGGGGCCAAAGGGGAAGTGGCCCAGGGAGCACAGTCAGACAAGGTGTGACGGTGCTGTTCCTGGTGTGACCCACTGAGAGTGTCAGATCAGGACAAATTGCTTCCAAAAGGGCAACTAGAGCCCAAGGCCGGGGTTTCTCTGCTCTAAAGGCAAACCAAACCAGCCGAACAGAAAAGACTTTGGTTTCGCCCCACTGGCTAGCCACAAGTCACACAAGCAATTCCCTTAGACACTCCAGCTTCCCAGTATCACCACCAGCAGCCACCAAACGGTTATGAAAACCAATACCCCAATAAAAGAAAACAGTTCTTCCCAATTCCAAAGAATCAGGCCCCAGACCCAGGTCAATATACAAATCAGATTTTACCCACAAATCACGCTGTAGCCAATCCTTTAGAATCTAAAATCTAAAGGTTTATTATACAAGGAAAAGATATAGGCGAGGGTTAGAAATGGTTAAAGGAAATCAAATACATGCAGTAATGGCAAATCTCTTGCATCAGTTGTAGAATAAACTGCAGGTTCAAATCAAAGTCTCTGGAATACAGCCCCTCCAGGGCTGGGTCAGCAATCCTTTGGCCAAACTTCCTCCAGGGTGAAAGTGGCAGACTGAAGACAAAATGGAGGTCCCTGTCCCAGGTTTATATGGACTTCCTCTTGTGGGTGGAGACCACCTCCTTCTTGCTATTCAGAGTCCAGCTGTACCATGGAGTTTTAGAGCCATGCGGTTTCAGAGCCATGTGGTCTCAGCTCCTGACCAGCCAGGCCACATTCCTAGGGAAGCTCGGGTGTGGACGGGCATCTACAAAGTTCATTGTGTAGCTGATAGTCCTTAATGAGCCATCAAGCATTGTAAGCCCAGCTAACACCAAGGCTTCTGAAAATGTCCCCAACAGCCTAGCACAATATTTGGAAAGACAGACAGTATATCACCAATATTCATAACTTCCTCTACAAAATTGATACACACATACAGATAGAATAATCATAATCAGCAGACCATAACCTGGTCGTAGACACCTTATAGGACTCCCTTTACCTAAGATTTGGTGCCCCTACAGGACCTTGGTTGCACCAATGATCTATATGATCCCAGATAATTTCAGTAATGTGACACAAGGGAAGAGAAGGAGGGCAGAATGGCTGCTGCTAGAGGGTCCCTGGGCCAGGACCCAGAGTGGAGGGTGGGCCTGGCTTCCCCCCTTCCCCTTTGTATCTCACCTGCCTGTGGTAGAGTGACTGAGATGGACTGCAATCGGCCCTTGAGCTGAGGGGCTAGATGTTGGGGTTGTGGTTGGCCACCGAGGCAGGTGACAGGCAAAGGACTGTTGTTACCCCCACACACCCTTGGAAGGGGGTGAGACTGGAGTAGCGGGCACTGTTGGAGGGCAGTGTCCTGAAGCTGACGAGGCCTGTCTGAAAGCAGACAAGGGCTCTCCTTGAAGCAGACGTTGCTGAGCAAGGAGCAACATGGGTCCCTTCAAGTGGCAGAGCAGACAATGGGCGAGACACCATGCGTGGAGGACCCTCCATAGCTGACAGATAATTCCCAGACTAGCCAACAGGAGGTGCCACGGGGGTGAGTCTGCACCCCGTTACACATGCCCATCCCGCTTCGCTGTGCGCTCATCCCCCTGCAAGCCCATTGTCCATCATCACATGCACACACTCTCCACGGTACACCCATCCCCCATCACTGCACATCCATCCCACACTGCACATGCATCCTTCCCATCACCACATGCCATGCCCCAACACTGCATGCCCATGCCCATATCAGTGCTGGCCCATCCCTCTAGCATTGCACATCCATCCCTCTCCATTGCTCCATCTCTCCTCATTATAGCTCCTGACACATGTCCTGCCCTGTGCCAGCTATTCTTTGCACTTAGCACAGGAAATGGCTGGGTTAGCTCAGCCCCAGGGACGTGCAAACTCTTTGCAAATGTTCACTTTTTAATAGCATCTCCAGGAGTGAAATGCACATCTCTCTGGTCCCTCGGTGCAGCTCAGCTCTGGCACTGATGCTCTGGCAGGACCCTGGCTCTCCCCTGACAAGGGCTGAGGGGATGCGAGTCGATGTGGTGGTTCTGATTCCCTCATCCCTTGCCATAATGGCCCTGCAAGGCGATGTGCAGCAGGGACGTGTCACTGAGATCCGTCTGAGCTGTGTGAAGGCTGCAGAAGCTCCCGCTTTGATGCTGCCATGAAAAGACACCAGGCGTATGGCAAAATGACAGCACCAGGGATCCTGAGGGTTATAAATGAAGCCGCTTCTGACAGGAATGCACCTAATACTAAGCTGCCCTGTAGCATTTCATCTCTCCAGACATCGCTCGCCTGAGTCCCAAAGGCCACAATTATAGTTAGCGAAAGCAAGCGCCTTGCGCTAGGGAGGGAGGGAGTTGTGGACTGTCAGCACAGCAGGGGTGCCTGAGGCAGGATCAGGTCACGCAGCATAAAGTGGCTTTGGGGTTACAGCTCACAGAGCAGCAGGGCAGCTGGGGGGAAGGAGCCAGTAGGACAATGGGAATGGCAGTGCTGGAGTGTGTGTGCCCTCTGTGGGAGGCAGACAAGGAGGGCAGAGGGAACATTGCAGCATGTGTGGCAGGGCTGAGGGGCACAGAACCCACGGGTTGGAGGCGGCATTGCAGCATACATGGCACAGCTAGGAGGTCCCCGCCCCCGCCCCCATGGATGGAGGGAGCACTACAGTGTGCCAGGCAGCACTGTAGCATGTGCACCGCCGGTGGGATGGAGGGAGCACTGCAGTGTGCCAGGCAGTGCTGTAGCATGTGTGCTCCCTGTGGGATGGAGGGAGCACTGCAGTGTGCCTGGCAGCACTGTAGCATGTGCGCCCCCTGTGGGACTGAGACTGCATTGCAGCAGGTGTTATGGTACAGGATGCATGGCACCAACTAAAGACTAAGCACCTGAAATGCAGGGCCTGAGCCTGCCTAAAGGCAGCTGAGTGAAGCTTGTGTCCCAGAGTTTGAGCTGCTGACAGACTGCTCGCTCTGCATTTAGATCACATTGCCTGAGTTTCTGGAAGCTGCCTCTATTTGTCCGTTCCTACAGACCCTCCCAGGGGATGGCAGCTGTGCTGGTATTAGGTGTTCAATGGATTCTGCTCAGTCAGAAACTTATGGCAGGGCTGACACAGACATTGCCGTGGCTCTCACACCTGCTGCAGCATGAGTTCGCAAAGGGCACTGGACTCCGATAAGGGAGCAAGGAGCTGCAGGGTCCAGCCCTTTCGGGAATAAAGCTGTCTGCTCCAATGAGGCCACCAGTGCAATGAGCTTGGTGACCTCAGCCCTGCCCTGATTATTTGTCTGCATTACGTAGCCACCCCAGAATGCAGCATAGTTCAGCACAACTGGCAACATCTGCATGAAAAGATCCAGAAAGAGCAGAGGACCATGGGAAGAGGCTACACAAACCATTCTGCCGCCTAGGCATCACTGCAATGTACCACCTCCATGCCACTCAAACCTGACCCAGCCATATCTCTGTCATGACAGGATGTGAACTTGGTCCCACCTTGAGACCTGACTGCAGGTCAGAACTGAAGGGCACTAGCAGAGCTGTGGATGGGGGGACCTCCAAGGCTTGGATAGCAAGGGGTACAAGGCAGGGCATTAGTATAGCCAACGGTAGTGGGGAAGGGGCTAGGACTACTATAGAGGGGGGTGGGAATGAAATGCATTGGCAGAGCTGGGGAGAGGAGCCCAGGGCTGGAATAACAAGCTTCCTCCCCAGAGGACAGCAGCTGTGAACACCGTGTCTTTTATTCAGCTATCGGCCAGGGGAATTCAAGAGGTTCCTTAGTTAAGGTCAGCTAGTGAGTGGTGTTTGCTTCATCAGCACTGAGTGGCTGTTGGCTCCAGGTAATGCCAACAACCTTTATCTCCTGACAGAATTGCTTTGCAGGCAGCCACACAAAGTTAGCATTTCACATTTGTAAAGTAAACTTCTAATGGTTCAGATTTCCCTGCTCCCCGAAGAGGAAGGCGACATTTCTACAGACCTCTCAAAATGTCACCACATGTCTCCAGCAGGGGCGGCTGCCTTCATGGTGACAGAGCCCCTATCAGCCCTGCTCCATGCCAGGCAAGGAAGCTGGCTGAGGCTCAGAAAGGGCAGCTAGGGACTCAGTAGTGCTGGGGTTCGTGGGATGAATAAGGTCTTCATCCTTCTCCACCACCTCCTCGCAGGGATTCTGGGAGCTGAGATGCCTGACACTGAATTCACCAAGGTGTGTGAACCCACAGGAGGCTCCGGGTAATGGGCTCTGGGTATCAGTGTTCTGGAGACAGAGGACTGGGCAGCAGAGCTGGGAAGGATCGGGGGAAGGTTACATGTCAGCACGGAAGGGCTGGGAGCACAATGCCAGCATGGTATCCCCTAATGGGGGGGCGGTCTTGAGTCTCTTGAGCACTGGGCTGGAGGTGTGCACCACAGCGGGGCTCCTGCAGCTGGGGAGGGCCTTGGCTGGACAGGCCATTGTGGGTGTGTGGTCTGGCACAGGGAGCAGTGGGAGACCCCAGCAAGAGGCACAGCTCAGTGCTAGCCATTCCTTCACTTCCTGGCCAAGACACCTCCTTTTCTGCCAGCACTAGCTCTGCCCTTTGAGCTGAACCTTTGCCCTGGCTCAGAACTGGCTGTGCTGGGAGGGTGTTTGGACACAGTCTGGGCTGGCATCCAGAGGCTTTGGTGAGGGGTAGGAAGAGTGCAGAGCCCCCAGCATTCACAAGTCACCAGCCAGACCCCAGCTCAGGAGAGTTTATAGAGAGGATCCTGTGATTTTGCTCTGGGTTCTGACAACACCCCAGCCCCCAACGTCACCAGCTCTCCCATGTGTTTTGAGGGAGGCAGATCTGGCCCTGCCACTAGATACTTCACGCTGCTGAAGAGAACAGAGCATCCAGCCTCTCCCCAGTCCCCCGTTTAATTAATCTGCTTGTTCTGCAGCTCCAAGGGCCCTTCTCCGCCTCCCCCTTCCCAGAGTGGGTGTTTCAGGGACTGGGGAAGGAAGGAGCAGACTGTCACTAAAATCATCGTAATTGATGAAGTTTGTAGATGGGGGGTGATTGGGGGGTGGTAAATAACAAAGAGGACAGGTCACTGATTCAGAGTGATTCTGATCCCTTGGTAAGGTGGGTGCAAGCAAACAATAAGCATTTTAATATGGCTAAATGTAACTGTGTGCATCTAGGAACAAAGAATGCAGGTCACATTTATGGGGCAAGGGACTCTCTGCTGGGAAGCAGAGACTCTGAAAACATATGGCGGGGGGAGGTCGGGAGGTGGATAATCAGCTGAACACATGCTCCCACTGCAATGCTATGGCCAAAAGAGTTAATGTGATCCTGGGATGCATAAACAGGAATCTCCAATGGGTGCAGAGAAGTTATTTTACCTCTAAACTTGGCACTACCATGACGGTGGCTGGAATCTTGTCTCCAGTTCTGGTGCTGGTCACAGTTCAAGAAGGATGTTGATAGATTGGCAAGGGGTCAGAGAAAACCCACTAGAACCCACTAGAGGTGGGCAAGCTACCCGCGGGATCGTCCTGCCCAGCCCCTTAGCTCCAGGCCAGGGAGGCTGCCCCCGGCCTCTCCCCCACTGTCTCCCCTCCCCTGCAGCCATGCCGCTGTGTGGGCAGTACTCTGGGGGGATGGACTACACGGTCCTGTGGGGCAGCGCATCTAGCTCCATCCGGGCTGCCGGTCTTAGTGGTATGATGAGGGGGTGGGGAGCAGGGGGGTTGGATAAGAGGCAGGGAGTCCTGGTGGGCACTCAGGGGACAGGGAGAAAGGGGTCTTAGATAGGGGGTGGGGAATCTCAGGAGGGGTCAGTCAGGGGACAAGGAGCAGGGGGTCTTAGATTGGGGGTGGAGTTCCGGGGAGGGGTGTTTAGGGGCCGGAGAGTCTCTGGAGAGGGCGGTCAGAGGACAAGGAGCAGGAAGAATTAGATGGGTTAGGGATTGTGATGGAATAGAAATGCTCTCAATGGCTCCTCTGACTATTGTGTGAAGGTGTCCATACTCCCCTCTGATTCTTGACATACCTGAAGCTGTAACTTGACTCCAGGTGGGAGGAAGAGGTCACCTGACCTCCTGCCTGCGAAGGAGACAAAGGAAGCAGAGGAGGAGCTGGGGAGTGAGTTTCAGTCTGCAGCTGGCTAAGGAAGAGCAGGGAGACCCAAATAGGGTCTGGCCTCGCTGGACCCCCAAAATGGATCCAGCTGAGGGGTCCGGTTCGCTCCATCTACAAGCTCTGTGTTAGATCACGTTCCTGTCGACTAATAAACCTCTGTTTTACTGGTGGGCTGAGAGTCACATCTGACTGTGGAGTTGGGGTGCAGACCCACAGGCTTCCCCAGGACCCTGTCTGGCTGGGCTCGCTGCGGGAAGCGCACGGAGGGGCAGAAGGTGCTGAATGCTCTGAGGTCAGACCCAGGAAGGTGGAAGCTGCATGCTGTGAAGCTCCTAGCCTTGGAGACAGGCTGTTTACGGAGAAGAAGCTTCCCCCAGAGTCCTGACTGGCTTCTTAAGGAGCAGGTCCAAACCATTGGCTAGAGGCATTGTCTTTGGTGTGAGATCTAAAGTGCAATTATCCTGGAGTAAGTGACTGGTCCTTTGGGACTGGGAGTAACCTGAATATTGCTGTGATCCCTGGTGTAAGGGACCAGCTTTCACAAAGGCAGGCTCTCCGGGGTGGCAAGATAGGTCTGAGCCTCCAAGAGGACTGCCTATGACCCCATGTTAAGGCTGTTATAGTGCCTGAGGAGTGCGCACTTGATAACTGGTTGTTGAAACAGAAATCTAAGAACAGAACTCACAGCTAATTTAGGGCTTGTGCCCTGTTGCTTAACCATCTATTGTGGATATTGGTACCCACGCTCTTGGATCACTGGTACAAACATGCCACGTATGTGAGGAGCTCAATTTATTCAGCTTCACAAAGAGTCTTGATCACAGTCTATACCTGCATGGGGAACAGATATGTGTTAATGGGCTCTTAATTGAGCAGAGAAAGGTCTAATCCCATCCAGTGGCAGGAAATTGAAGCTGGATGAATTCAGACTGAAAATAAGGAGTGCATTTTTAACAGTGAAAGTAATTAACAACTGGAATAACTTACTCAGGGTCAGCGGGATTCACCATCACTGACAATTGTTCAGTCAGGATTGGACGTTTTCCCAGAGATCTGCTCTGGGAATAGTTTTGGGGCGGGTCTCTGGCTGCACTACCCAGTGGGTGAGGGTGCAGACTGGGGGAGGGGGAGGGGACCGATGGTCCCATCTGTCCTTGGGATCTAGGAATCTACATAAGAGGGGGCATGGGGGCAGATTGAACCACTGCTCCCATGAGGGGAGGGGGGAAGCAGCATTGCTCTGAGCAATTTCTTCTCCTGCTCCTCTCCAGTGATAATGGTGTTGGCTGCTCCCTCTCCCTGCTCCCCTAGTCAGAAACTCCTCTTCCTTGTCAGGGGATGGGAAGGGAGGTGGGAGCACTGCTTCTTCCTTGAATCTGAACTGATTGGCTGTTCTTCCCCAGGAGGCGGGGTAAGGGGGCAGACAGCCAGTCAAGGTTCCCCCCAGGCAGGGCTGGAGTTCCAGGGCTAGTGGCCCAGGAGTGGTTGGGGTTAACAGGGGGCGGGGGCAGAGCTGTTCCATGAGCAGCCAGGCTGAGCCCCCAGTGTTCCCAGCAATGACCCAGGTGTGGGTCCTCCACTGGGGCTGGCCTGGGACAGAATGTCTATGGGGCAGATGGGAACCAGGTTTGTCAGGGCTTGGGGGCTCCTTCAGCCTGGGCTTGTCGAGCTCTGGTGCCAGGCGAGGGGCTGGCTGGTGAAGCCAACGAGGCTGGTGCTAGGGTTGCAAATTTTCTAATTGCAGAAAACTGAATATCCTTGCTTCACCCCCTGCCCTGCCGCTTCTCCAAGGCCCCACCCCTTCTCACTCCATCTCCCCCCACACACACACAGCCCATTGCTTCCTCTCCCCTGTGTCACGGAGTCCCTGGGGCGATGGTCTGGAACCGCTCCCTAAGAAGCCAGTCAGGACTCTGGGGGGAAGCTTCTTCTCCGTAAACAGCCTGTCTCCAAGGCTAGGAGCTTCACAGCATGCAGCTTCCACCTTCCTGGGTCATTCAGCACCTTCTGCCCCTCTGTGCACTTCCCACAGCGAGCCCAGCCAGACAGGGTCCCGGGGAAGCCCGTGGGTCTGCACCTCAACTCCACAGTCAGACGTGACTCTCAGCCAGCCAGTAAAACAGAGGTTTATTAGTTGACAGGAATATGATCTAACACAGAGCTTGTAGATAGAGCGAACCAGACCCCTCAGCTGGATCCATTTTGGGGGTCCAGGGAGGCCAGACCCTATCTGGGCCCCCCTGCCCTTCCGTAGCCAGCTGCAGACTGAAACTCACTCCCCAGCTCCTCCCCTGCTTCCTTTGTCTCCTTCCCAGGCAGGAGGTCAGGTGACCTCTTCCTCCCACCTGGAGTCAAGTTACAGCTTCAGGTATGTCAAGAATCAGAGGGGAGTATGGACACCTTCACACAATAGTCAGAGGAGCCATTGAGAGCATTTCGATTCCGTCACGCCCTGCCCTTGCTCACTCGCTCATTTTCACTGGGCAGGGGCAGGGGCTTGGGGTGTGGGAGGAGGCATGGGCTCTGGGCTGGGGTGCACGCTCCGGGCTTGGGCTAGAAATGAAAGAGTATGGGAGCGGGTTCTGAGATGGAGAGCAGGATGGGGTGAGGGGAGCAGGCTTCAGACAGCACTGATCTCAGGCAGCTCCCAGGAAGTGGTGACATGTACCTCTAGCTCCCAGGTGGAGGGGTGGCCAGGGGGCTCTGCATGCTGTCCCTGCCGACAGGCCCCTGTCCCTGCAGGCACCACTTCCGCATTGGCCAATGGGAGCTCAGGGCGGGACCTGTGAGTGGGGGCAGCGCTTGGAGCCCCCTGGCTGCCCCTCCACCTAGGAGCCGGAGAGACCTGTCACTGCTTCCTGGGAGCCACACAGAACCAAGTACGGTGCCTGCCTGCCCCACTGTGCTTTTAACTAGTTAACACCCAGCACAACTGGTTGAAAACTGTGTACTGGTTGAAAACTGGACACCTGGCAACCTGATGCATAGGGAGCGGCTGGCCCCATGGGACCAGCCAGGGCAGCACATGAAGAGGGGCGGGCTCCATGGAACCAGGTCCCTCTGAGCTCCAGGGCAGCAGCTGTGGGCTAGCGTGGCGTGGAATGATGCCTGAAGGGCAGCACCCTGCTCACTGACACACCTGAGTCGTGTCCTGCCCTTCCCCCACTCCCAGCAGAGACCAGGCCCATCTCCTTGCTCCCACTATGAGGCAGGATACAACCCCTGAGCACTGGCACCTGCTGTATCTGTGGCCTGGACAGCACTCAGCAAACACAGACTAACAATGCACCCTGCCCCATCTCCGCTAGCCAGGGGACTGTGATGGTGGGCAAAGCACGGCTCCCCGAACTGTGCTGGGCAGGGACTGCAAGGATGCTCAGCCCATCCTGCTCAGCTCTGGTCCTGGTTCCACATAGGCTGAGCCAGGCCGGGCTGGGTAAGGCAGGGAACTACCACTGGTGTGTCAGTGCAACAGCAGCTGCATCTGCACCATGGTGCTGCCTGTGGGCTGCAGGGAGCGTCTCTCTATGGAGCGGGGCAGTGAAGGCTCTGTTTCCAGCTCAGCAAACCTCAGTGATCTTCCATTTTCCACTTTGTTACCCTTGCTGCTTGAGCGGGAGCCATGCTGACAGTGCCGGGCGCGGCTCCCCAGCCAGCCAGGATCTGAGCCGTGCCGCACTGTACACAGGAGCCTTATCGGCTCTGACACATGGCACATTTCCTAGTGTGCCGGTGGGGCTGCCCGGTACCACTCGCAGCAGCTGAGGGGAAGTGACAGCACAGCCGTGCAGCAAGCGGGAGGAGAGATTCCCAGAGACGCTGTGTGGCTGCTCCCCATCAGTGACCCATGGGGCAGGGTGGGGGGGTCTCCCCTCTTTTAGGCAGGTACCTCTGCTCTGCAGCGCACAAGCACCCCGATGGTCCTGGCTCCCCATCACCTGGTTCAGCTGGCCCTCCTTCCCAGGGCCCAGCCATGCTCAGGGTGAAATTGCTGCCAGCGATTGGTGGCTGGTGGGCTCAGTGCAGTGGGGAGGTTTGTGGTGTTGGGTGAGGCTGGGTGATAATATGGGGCAGTGGGGTGGGGCTGGTGAACTAGTGGGGTGGGGGGTGGGAAGTGTTGGGCAGCGGACACTGCAAAGCCAGCTGAAGGGGTGGTGTTGAGGCCTGTGGGGGTGACAGGGACAGCAAGGAGCAAGTAGTACCTGTGATGGCTGAGACGGGGGACCCCTCCCTCCTCTTCCCAGTGCCGTGGTTGGCAGCGGCTGTGGCTGCGGGGCAGTTGGCTGTTTCACCTCTGGGCAGAGGCAGCAGTTGGGCTGGAGCAGGCTGAGGAGCCTGTAGCCCTGAGCAGTGAGGGATGGGGACCCGCCTGGGGCTGCCGCGTTCGACCAAGCCCCAGCGTGCTGAGAGCAAGCGGTACCAAATGTTCCAGGGAAAGCGGGGGCCGCAGGGGAGCAGGCAATGGGAGGGCGGGAAGGAGGAAGAAAGGTGAGAGAGGTTGGCTCCTGCTGTCAGGGGAGCTCTGGTGTCCGGGTGGGGTGGAGAGCCTAGCACCAGGAGGAGAGGGGAGGGCCTGGCACCAAGAGGGGGCAATTCCATTTCATTAGTGCTCTTTATTCACCCAACCCATGGTCACTGAGCCCCTGTCTGACCCTGCACCCATGTGCCCTCCCAGACCGGTTGGGCCAGGGTTCGTGCTGGTCTCAGTGTCACAGCGACTCCCTGCTGCCCTCCCCTGTAGGCGGTGCCATGCCCAGAACCATGGAGAGCTTCGAGTGTGGCTCTCTCCTGGGCTGGGGCCTGGAGAGACCAGTGCCAGCAGGGGTCCAGTGCAGATGCAGCAGAGGAGGTCGGGGAGTGTTCAGGGGGTGAGCAGAACAGCACAATTTCTCTCTCCCTTCCCTTCCCCACCATTTGAGTCTGTATCCCATTGGCAGCCCCCTAACCAGGCTGCTCCAAAGTGACTCTTCTCTTTCCCCCTGTCATCAGACCTCCATGCTCAGTAACTTGGCCTTCAGCTTTGACTCAATTTCCCTCTTCCCATATCCCTGCCTCTGCAGCAATGCTCTGGGCACTGCGTCGTTCCACCCACCACCAGGACTCTGTCTCCGATTCTGCTGACCTCCCCAAGTCTGGGTGTCCAGGCTCAGCGCGGGAGTGAAGCTAGGGGGCTGGACAGCAAGTGTGAAAAATCAGCTTTTGTTGAGGGTATTGAGACATCTGGTCACCCTAAGTGATGTTGTCAGTGAGAAGGGGGCAGCGTGGGGGGTTGGAGACAGGGATGGAGGGAGAGGATGGAGCTCCAGGAGCTAGGGCTGGTGATCACGTCTGACTTCAAAGGAGAGGTGTGTAAATATTTCACCAGCTGCCTTGTACAGCAGGGAAGAGGCACTGGTAGTTAGAGCCCAGCATGTCCGTTCAAAGCTGACTGAGAAGGGGGAAGATCAAAGCAGTTGGGTTGGGGTGCAGCCAGAGCCCCACTCTCTCCTGGGACAGAGGGATCCAGTCTCCTCCTCCCCAAGTGTGGGGGCTGTTGCCTCAAACACAGGGATCCTGTTCAGAGCCTAGTCTACGCCATTTCACAGGCTGGGGAGGCTGGGGCAGGGTCCCAGAGCTGCTGCTGCAGGGTGCTGGCAGGGAGAAGCTGGCTCCAGTCAGGATTGCAGAGGAAGTGGGACCCTGCCAGAAGCTTGTATGGGCCGGTCTCTTGAGCCTCCTGCTGCAAAACCGGGGGATCAGCAGTGAGTTGGACTCTCCCATCAGGTCAAGTGCAGTGAGGATATGCACAGAGGGAGAGGGAGGCTGGTGGTGCCCAGAGCTGTGTCCAAGGCTGTACATTGATGCTGGGTTTTGACAATCAGTGTTCACATGTCCCACAAGCACCAGGGGCTCTAGGCTTGCAGCCTCTGTTTTATTTCCTGCCTTGTGAGAGCCGCGCACCTCAGCAGCCTGATAGCTCCGCCCCACAGATGGCCCACATGGCAATTTAAATCTGCTTCCCCCGTCTCTTTGGAAGCTCCAGACACCATCATTCTGGAGGATATTTCCTGCAACCCTACAACATTTGCTCCCCTCTCCCCAGAATTCAACTGTGGTGGTGCCACATTGGCCATCATGTCACACCCCGAGAAAGCCACTGCTACAGGAGTGCCCAGGTGTTGCCCTGCAGCACAGTCACAAGACCAGCAGCCATCATCTCAAAGCTGTGCCTATGCTGTCCCCTGGCTTTCCTGTGGACGAGGCTAGAAGTGTCCCAGCAAGCAGCAGTAGCTCTGAGAGCTGCCCAGTGCTGAGGGCCTTAGGTGGGTGCAAAGTCCTGCCCCATGATAAAGTCGGGAAGAAGAGTCCCCGCTGGCTACCCTGCTCACTGGGGGATTAGCCCTGTGTCTCAGACAGGTTGGGTGGGTGCATGTGGGATTGGAGCTGCCAGGCAAAGAAGCACTCGAAAGCCAGGAAATGCCACACTTGGGACTGTCTGTCCGCTCTGAGCTCTGCCCCTTGTGCATCTGCACAACAATACAGCCTTTCACATTCATTTCCACAGCCCCCGGGCTGCCGCGCAGGGACAGGGGTGTAGGAACAATTTTTACAATGTGGGAGCTGAGAGCCATTGAGCCAAACTGTGAACCCAGTGTGTAATAAAACCACTTCAGGTCGGAGCTTTGCAGCACCCCTAGTTCCAGCACCTATGAGCTGGGACTGAGGCAGCCTGTCATTGGTTATTTCCGAGTGGAGTCCTCTCCTCCGTAGCTGCTCACAGAACACAGTCTGGGACTGTCAGTGAGAACGGTGGAGACACAGCTGCCCTGGGGGGCAGAGGTAAGGAACTGTGCAGGCCGCTCCACTTGGGCATTTCCTGGCACTGGAACCCTCCCCTCTGCCCCCTAATATTGCTGTGGGGCTGCCTAGGCTGTTATGAAAACAAAGACTGAACTGGCCAGCCCAGAACGCTCTGTCCTGCACCCGCAGGCTCTGCCTCACTGACCCAGCCCGTGTGTACATTGAGTGAGGCTGGCTGAGCACTAAAGGGCCACACAAAGCAGGAACCTCTACAATGCAGAGGGTGGATCTGTGTGCCTCAGCCACCGTTCAATGTGCCCAGCATGCCCCTGCTACCAGCTTCGCCAGAGCCCTTGCCTCAACCCCTGGGCACCCTACACAATGCACAGGAGCCGCTGAGGACCTCTAATAACCGACAAGCTGCCCATGTTCTGAGACACCCTGCAGCTCACTGCCCAGTCTACAGTTTGGCTGGCCCACGCATGCAGCAGCTACCCCATTTGCTGTGACTGGGAGCGCTTTCCTGTGCACATGGGAGACCCTGCTAGGACTTGTCCTCTGTGCAGTGCCTTCAAACAGAGAGACACCCCATCCCTCAGCTGTTTTGTGTTCAGGACAGTGCAGGGTGTCAGAGGACAAGGGCGTATGCACACCCACGTACACGTGTGTGTAATACATGCAAATGCACATTTGCGTGTACACACGTGCACACAGATGCTGCAATATCTGCTTTCCTGGAAGAATTACTGTTTTTCTTTTCAGGTGCTCTGGCCACCCTGCTTGCCAGCACCGGTGCTGCACGTGTCCAGAAAGGCATGACATACTGAGGGTATCTGTGTGCTTCCTCCTCTCCAGTTCTCCCTTCCCTGCCAGGGAGCAGCTCTCTGCTTGCTCGTTGTTCTCCAGATTTTATGTGTTTTAACCTTTCAGGGTGATATTCCCTACAAGTATTTATCTTGCATTTCCTCACTCTGTACTCTGGCTTCAGGCTTTGTGGCATTGTGTCAGCCCAAATTTACAAAAAGATACAAAACATTTCCCTGCTTCACCAGAGCCTTTGACTGGAGTCTGCACACTTCTGAGCAGCTTTGCACCTCAATTGCAGACTTGCTTTGGTTTTCCAGGCCTTCTAGGGAGGATTGCTGTTGCTAACTGCACTATCCTTTGCCAGGTGAAGTCAGCCTCCCACAGCAATCGTCTTTAAATCCAGTCACTACCGATTCCATAAGCTAATCTGTCCAGTACATTTAGTGTTGTAGGTAACCAGTGAGATGCCGTCGTACTATGTCTTTAAGGGTGACTGTTTAAGTGAGCTGTCAGTCAGGAATTTAATTTCCTGTTGACTAGAAAATTCCCTAGATGATCTCTAATCAATGTGCAGCACTGACATCCTCTCTGCACTGTACCAACAAGTATTAAATAAAAGTTTCTTTGTTACCAAAGGGTGAATTCCCTCCTGCTTCCCAAAATATGCTAAGGGCCAACTGCACCAGGCTGATTTCCATATGAGCAAGGCTCTGTCAGTCTCTCTGGCTCCGCTTTTTTTCACCTTGCTGACTCAAGCAGCTGTGAAACTTGAAGCACTCCACAATAATGCGTGGCTTTGGTGTGTAGTGATCTGTTAAGATCCTTTTTCCAGTCTTTTCAACATTTCTGCTTGGTCTCTGATGGCAGTCTAGACCAGCGGTTTTCAAACATTTGTACTGGTGACCCCTTTCACATAGCAAGCCTCTGAATGTGACCCCCCTTAGAAATTAAAAACACCTTTTTATATATGTAACACCATTATAAATGCTGGAGGCAAAGTGGGGTTTAGGGTGGAGGCTGACAGCTCAGCCCCGCCCCCCCATGTAATAACCTCACGACCCCCTGTGGGGTCCCCTCGTCTACACTGTGATAAGAGCAAAACACCAAGGCTGGCCCATGTCAGCTGGGTTGGCTCATGGGCCTTGGGCTGTGGGGCTATAAAATTGCAGTGGAGATATCCAGGTCCAGGCTGGGGTCCCACAGTCCAGGTGCCAGCCTGAACCTAGAGGTCTCCACTGCAATTTGATAGGCCAATGAGCCTGAGCCAGCTGATGCAGGCCAGCCCATGTGTTTCACTGCAGGATCGACACACCCTGAGGCTGCAGTAAACTCCTTTGGAGGCAGCAGGCCTTTAGCGCAAGAATGCCTGGGCACACCCACTACACTGCCATATGGCTTTATACAATAATGTCCCCTTCTGCTGCACATGCAGTGCCATGGAGACAGCCCGGGGCGATGCCTCAGCACTTGTTAGTGAAGCAGAGCTGTGCAGCTTCCCACAGGAAGGCTGGGAGAGGGCTCCCGAGCAGTGACCTTTCGACAGTCCCACCGAGTTCTGCAAAATGAACCAAGCGCTGCTCCATGGCAGCTGCCATTACAGGGTCCCAGGCCTAGTGCATGGCTTGCAAAGGGCATCTCACAGGATGCTTCAATCTTATCGCTCAGTATCAAGGGCTCCTTGTCCCAGCAAACATGCCCAGTTGGTTCCCCATGCAGAAAACCATTGGCAAGTTCTCCTAGTGACACCTCAGGCTCTCTGAATCCTCCTGGGGCAGGACTCGAAGGCTCTGAACCAATGTAAGGGGTGTGTGCAGTGGGCCCTTCGCCCTCACAGACTCTCCTGGCACCTCTGGCTTTGTTTGTGCTTTGTATGTTCCAGGGTTTCAGGTGGCTGCATTCTCCCAGTGATTGACAGGGGCAGGGCCGTCCCACATTTTGGCACCTGAGGCGAGGAGCTCAAATGCCCCCTCGCTTCGGCCACAATTTTGAAAGGTCTCAATTTTACTTTCTTCCTGTTCTACTCCTCTCATGGTACTGCGCTGCTACCTACCCCAATAAAGGAGAACTAACAACTTAAAATACCTTGTTCAAAATGTTAAGTAACAACTTTCAAATGCCAAGAGCAAATGTAACTTTTCTTGTCTGCATAGTAAACACTAGGATTTTTATCTGTTTGAATAATCAAAAGTGGTGCTTTCCGTGCCTCCTTGGCTGGAAAGATTTAAACTGCTTTCCTGAAGGTCCACAGTCTGGACCAAGCCAGCTCATGCTCTACTGAGGTGGTTGAAAGGCCAACCAGCCTCTCCTGTATCATTGTGGACAGTAGATGTGTTTTTATTAACCTCAGCTTGGAGAAGCTGCGTTCTCCACTGGCAACTGTTACAGGAAGTGTTAGAAGTATGCACAGAGCAACAAAATCATTTGGAAACAGGGTGGTCATCTTTTTTGTGCACATATATTCTAGAACAGCCTTTGGAGTTGATCCTGCTGAAATGTATCTTGGAAGGGTTTTCAACTGATCACCTAAATCACTCACATCAATATCGCGCATGTCATTTTGTGTCAACAGTGTCTCTAAACCCCTGCATTGCTGGTGTAGGTCTTCTTCAGGTACAGTGAAGAGTTTTGGAATATTATACAACATCCCAAATATACTGCTGTGTTCCTTGAGCTCATGAAACATTCTTCAACAGACTGTATTGCACAATCTAGCACCTGGTTAAATAATTCAATTTTGAATTTTTGTTGGAGTCTTTTATGGGATTATCCCGTGCCTCGTAATCAAAATGTCTTCTTCGTCGGTGACTCTTGTATTCTTGAATGGGTGGGGAAATAGCTTCAGTGTGAAGTTCCTCTGCCAACTTCTGCGCACTCTTCAGAATGTTTTGAAATCCGTCATCTGTCCGATAAGACTGCAGGTATGACTTTTCTTTATCCAGTTGTTCCATTGCTTCAGATATATGAAGGTCAACACCTTGGAGTGTCTTGCTTACAACATTTAATTCAAACAGTATGTCATGCCACAACACTAAGCCACACAGAAATTTGAAGTTATGTATGTTTCTGGTGATTCCATTTCCCTCTGCTCTGTTCTCCCACGAACAGTTCCTGTCACAGCATTAACCTCCATAATGGCCACTATGGCATCATCTAACTTCCCATTTTAGTGTTTGATAGGATTTATCGCCTCCACTTGATCTTCCCATTGTGTGGTACTCAGTGGTTTCAGTGTCAGAGATGATGTTTCCAGATATTGCTTCAAAATTTGCCATCAAAGAGTTGATGCAGAGAGAAATACATAGATGCTTTAAATTACATTTAAAAATTCAGCAGCTTCATTAGAAGCTGATGCTGCATCATTGACAACCAAGTTCAATGAATGAGAACTGCATGGGACAAAAAAAGCTCAAGGGTTTAACTCTTGGATCCATGTCTGCATTCCACTGTTCTTTCCTCTCATGTTGGCACCATTATCGTAGCCCTGACCTCTCATGTCAGCTATCACAATTCCCGTATCTTCCAGCTTTTTAAGAAGCATATTTGTCATACTAGCTCCTGTAGTATCATTAATGTCAATAAATTCTAAAAAATGCTCTCTGACAGTCACCATTGCAGGGACATTTTTACTAGGTTCCGTTGTTGTTAAACATGCACTATTAATATCGTTTGTTCCGTATGGCTGATGTCAAGTGCGCAGTCCAGAATAACAGAGTAATATCTTGCTGACTTCAGATCGGCCACAATCTTCTGTTTGACTTTTGTTGCCAGTAATTGTATGATCTCATTTTGAATTGTTTTTCCAAGGTAGTGGTGTGTGTACATTTCTTGGGCGGTGACTCTTCTTAGATGCTCCTGGCGTAATGCATCAAGCTTAGCCATCAGATCCTCAATTTTAAGGATGTTTCCATTCTTTGGCACATACAACTGATCTGAAGTGCCACGCAGAGCTAGGTTTTGGATAGCAAACATTCTCACAATGGCAAACAGCCTTTTCAGAACATTTTGCCAGGAAAGAGACTCTGATGCAATCTTCTCTTGATGCTGATCATCTATGATGGCCTTTAACCTTAGTCTCCTCTCAAGCTCTTTCCACCTATGGAATGCTCGCTGGTGATTTGCTGCCTGCTCATGGCATGCCAGATTTTTCCAGTCCTTTGTTCCTGTAGAACACAATGTGGCTGGAACATTAGATTGGAAGAGTTTGCAACAAAAACAGTACGCAGCATTCTGGGTTTTGAGTACATAATCCATGGCCTCTCCACTTTGTCACCATTGGGGATTTCACGCCAGTAATGTGTTGGATGGAAACTTCTGTTTTCATTGTCTTTGGGGAACAGCCAATTTTTCACTTGCTGTGGCCCATGCAGTACAAGGAAGTCCCTCAAGCTACTGCTCAAGTGGATCCACAGTCCTGGATGATCTAGATTTAAGGAACTAAACTCAGCAGCAGCTGTTTCTTGCGCCTCCACCACACTCTTCTCTGATCTACAATTTTCTTCAGGACTGTGCATGGTTACATCCATTTGAGATGGAGATATGGATGTTGCAGTAGCTGCCAGGTCACCTGCACTCTGAGTACTGGAAGATCAGGCATCTCCTCACCACTCACATCCTCAATGGGGCCAGAAGGCTCACCGTGAACATTTATGTCTATGTATCTCAAGAGAGCTCCTTCCTGCTTAGATAGAAAAGCTTCCTTTGCTTGCTTGCTTTTTCTGAATGCTGCCCCGAAGGGCCATTTTCTTCTTTCATTCATGACTGCTGTTCTATGCCAGCTATAGTAGCTCTCAACATTCAATTGAAGGAGACAAATAAGCAGGCTGGTAGCAGGGCTTGAGTGAGGGAAGATATCAGCATCTTAAGGGCCTAACTGGCTCCTACTACTTCAGTTGACTGCCTGTTCTCCTCAAGTGGGTTCAGGGAAGCAGCAGGAAACAGGAAGCTCCCTGAGACGCTGGTGTTAATCAGTCCAGGCTCCTGGAGGTGCTAGAAACGTACATAAGAGGCTCCTCCTGCTTTCTGTTTTTCCCTTTCACCTTTTCTCCTGCCTGCCTGTTATGTCCCTTGTGCCCTCCTTCTTCCAGCACAGCACTCTACCATCTCTGTGCATCTAGAGCAGAGAGAATACATATGCACCAGCAGCAGACACAATTTTCTATACCCGGGATCCTAGTGATGCCCCCCACACCCTCAGTCTGGCGCCTGAGACGGCCACCTCAGTTCACCTCATGGTAAGGCCAGCCCTGACAGGGGGTGCCTGGCCATGTTTACGGTGTCTGCCAGTTAGCGGGAGCCGCCAGTGCGCAACTGCACAAGAGTGTAACCCACTCATCCAATAGTGTTGAGTGCTCCTGGGTGTGTATCTGGAGCTACAACTCACCAGGCAGTGAGAAGGGGTTGTGATAGGTGTGGGGTGGAGTGGCTGTGGTTTGTATGAGGGCAGTGTCGAGGGACTGGGTCTGCAGGGGTTGTGCTGCAGTACACGTGTGGTTGTAGAGGTGGATAGCTGTAGGGGCTTGGGTGCATGTTTGTGCGTGGTAGCTGTATGCATGTGAGTTGGCTCTGTGGATGGCACAAAGCTTGGTGGAGCGGTGAATAATGAGGACAGGTGGCCATACAGTGCCATCTGGATCAGTTGGGAAGCTGAGCCCATTCAAACAAGATGCATTTTACCATAGCCAAAGGCGCAGTTCTCTGTCTAGGAAGGAGTGCAGGCCAGACCTAAAGCCTTGGTGGTGGACGCACAGGGACTACCCTTGAAAGTAGGGACTATGAGAAGGATAAAGGGACCTAGTGAACAAGCAACTCAGCATGTGCTCCCATGCACCACTGTGGCCCAAAGGGCTAATGCAGCCCTTAGATGCACATGCAGGGGAATCTCCAGTAGGAGCAGAGAGGTTATTTAACCTCTGGATTTGGCACTGGCGTGATCACTGCTGGAATCCCATGTCCAATTCTGGGCCACAATTCATGAAGGGTGTTGATAGATTGGAGAGGAGTCAGAGAAGAGTCACAATAATGAGTAAAGGATTAGAAAACCTACCTTGGAGTGATAGAGTCAAAGGGCTCAATCTGTGTATCTTGACAAAGAGAGCGTCAAGGAGTAACTTGATGACAATCTGTAAGAACCTACCTGGGGAACAAATATTTGATCATGAGCTCCTCAGTCTAGCAGAAAAAGTATAGCACGATCCAATAGCTAGAAGTTGAAGCTAGAGAAATTCAGACTGAAAATAAGGCATACATTTTTAACAATGAGGGTAACTGACCACTGGAATAATTTACTTACATTTTAAATGCAGATTGGCTGTTTTTCTAAGAGATCTGCCCTAGGAATGATTTGGGGGCAGGTCTCTGGCCTGTGTTACACAGGGGGTCAGACTGGATAATCACAAGGAGTGCCCCATGTTTTTTCTTCCTTGACCCAGAGAGGACATGATGGGGGATCAATAATCTCTCCGCATGTTCTCCAGGCTCCTAGCAGCATCACTGCTCAGTACAAGTGAGAGGCCCGTGCTCGCGGAGGTGGCGGGGGCAGGCTGTGTGTCACGGTCCTTGACTTGGCTGCACCGTGACTTTGAGGGTTCTGGCGCACTCAGCACAATGTGATAGGGCAGGTGAGCAGAAACCCCATGCTGCCAGTCAGCAGCTTTGCTCCCACCATCCTCCAAGCGCTTGGAACTGGAGCTCAGGCTGGTATCACGTTGCCCTCTGCAGAGTGCCAAGCCCAGCTGCACCTGGCCCTGCCCTCCGCCTAGCAGGGGAACCTCCTGCAGAGCCCCAAATCTGGGAAAGTTTATATCCAGTTCTCAGCACAATAGATTTTTATTCTGCCAGGCCTAAAGGGGACCGAAAAGTCCTGGCCTCTCCCAGCAGTGGCCGCTGTGGGAGCGGGGGCAGGAGCTCTGGCTGTGTGGGAGAGAGTGTCCAGCGACTTCAGTGTCAACTTTTCCCAGCATGAGGCACTGTAAAGAGTGGGGCAGGAATGCTGCCTGTGGGAGGAGTTCCCAACTACTCCAGTCTTGGCCTCTCCCAGCAGGGGTACCATGGGGAGAAAGGTAGGAGCATGGGATGTGGGGGAAGTGCCTAACTACTCCAGTCCTGGAGTCTCCCAGCTCGGGGTGCTGTGAGGAGTGTGGCAGGAGCGCTGACTGAGGGGGGAGCTGTACTACTCCAATCCTGGCCGCTGTGAGCAGGGGGCGCTAGCTGTGGGCCTGGGCACTGGCTGCGGGGTGCAAGGGGCTGATGACTACTCTGGTCTTGGGCAGGGTGGGGCGCTGTGGGAAGGGGATGATGGGTCAGGGTGTGGAGGGGTTCTTTCTTCCCATCCTCCATGGCGGGCTGCGCTGGAAGGAGGAGCCCCCCCAGTAGTACAGTTTGGGACTGCCCTGGTTGGGGTTCATTGTGCCAAGTGTGTCCCAGGCCTGGCAGGTGCTGCCTGTGCGCAGGGCAGATCTCTTGGTTTTAGGGTTGGGGGTTAACAATGGTACAGTAATTTTCTCATCAGGAAGCTGCCTCCCACTTACTGGCAAAGGAGCTGTGAGGGGTGAGGGAGGCTGGGAGCAGGGGTGTCAGATGTCAAACACTAACGAGCACTGGTCAGGAAGATGATCATGGCTGGGGACAGCCTTCCTGGAATGCATTAGCCATCCTGTGTCCAGGGTGGGGATCCCACCCCGGCCTAGTAACAGGGATAGGGTGCTGGCTGACCAGCTTTTCCTCCCACATGCCCTGCAGCAGGCGGGCTGCACTAGGGTGCACTGCAGAGGGGCTGGCTGGCAGCATTCAGTCCTGTGCAAGCCCACCAACTTCCCTGGGGTCTGTCCTGCCTTAGCTCAGTGGCGGTGGGTGGGGAATGGGGCCCGGGGCCTCTGCAGAGGACAGGCATAGTAGGGGTGACCTCTGCTAACCGTGGCTGGGTGGGCAGTGCAGCCCTAGCAGCTGGTGCTCTCCAAGGAGCAGTTTCCTCTCAGATCAGGGCAGGGAGAGCTGCAGGAGAGAGATTACTATTGAGAGGCCGCTTGTGTTTGCCCAGGGGCAGCCTGGTCACCAGCTTGTGTTTCTGGTGTCCCACCAAAGTAGGACATGCCACCTTCTCCAGGCCCACTGATCCCGCTCCAGGACCCTCACCAGGTGCAGCAACATTTGAACATCTATTTTCAGATTACCTATGTTCCCGTCCTTCTGGCTCCAAAGAAGCCTTCCAGAGGTGAGCAGAATCTGGGCCATCTGCTGAGGCAAGCCCTGGGAACTTGCAGGTTACAGGCCCTTTGGTGGAGTTAAACAAACAGCCCCTGAGGAAAGCCAGGCAAAGCAGAGCTTTCAAACAAAGGCCTGTAGTGATGCCAGCCCCTCCCCTTCCCTGTGCAGAGCCCGGCCACCGGGTCCCTGGGACACTGCTTTCCTCGCTGTTTTGCAAGGCTACATCTCTGATACTAAGGGAGTTGCACTGTCACCTCCAGATGCCCCGAGCGCTGTGCCCAGTGATGCTTGGGACATTGGCACCACATAGAATCACAGGACTCAATTCACAAAGGTGCCGGGCTCCTCTTATGGGAACTGAGCCCCTTCAGCAGCAGGCAGAGTTGGGTCTTCCTGCTAGGTGGCTCCCTGGGGACTGCGGGAGGGAGGGCCTTTCCTGGGAGTTCACGCTGCACAAACTGTCTTTCCAGGATGCTGGGGGCCCCGTAGGGAGCCTGCAGGGATTGTGGTGGCACCAGTGAAGCGATAGCGGGCTCTGCTGAGTGCTGGGCTGGGCAAGGCGCTCAGCATGCTGGGAGTTACAGCTCCCATTTGCTGGTGTTTGCTATCTAGGATGCAGAGAAGCTAACACTTCCTGAGCCCTGGGGAATCCCTGGTCCCAGCCGGTCATAATTCAGCCACCCCTACCAATGCCACTGTACCATGTGTAGGAGGAGTTCCCTCAGACCCAGCCGTGCCCTGCCAATGGTGAGTCCCCCAGAACGTTGGCTGTGGATTTGAGAGGGGGATGGGAACTCAGCTGCACCCCAAAATAGTGAGCAATGGCTGACTCCCAGGACAGCCCTCTGGATCACTCTAGTGCGACTCCTGCTATTCGAGTGAGGGACAATGGGGATGGAGATGGTCACACAGGCAGAGCTTGAGTACCATCCTGCCTGTTTACTCCCTCTTGGAGCCTGGCTGAAGAAGGTGCTGGGCCCGTTTATCAGGTGGAAGCTTTGTGCATCCCCAGCCCTGAGACCATCTTTCCCGGTGGAGGGGATTCTCCCAGCTGCAGAATGGGGGATGTGAACTAGCAGGAAGTCCAGCCCTGGGTTTTGTAGGATGGGGCCTGCCAGGCCATGTGGGCATTTGGAGATGCGGAGTGTGTAGAGACGCCGGAGTGGCCATTAATCTCCAGATATGGAGCAAAGAGCCATGTGGCTGAGGTCTGCAGCAGGGAGGCTGCAGGAAGAGCCATGGAAGATGCTGCCCAGATGGTGCATGGGAACGGGGGCTCATTGAGGGCTCTTTGCACCTGGGCTTTGGGGTGGCCTGTTTCCCTGGCCTGAGCATGTCCCAGGGCATCCCTTTGGGAAGTGTGGCCTGGCTCCCAGACTTTTGTAGGGCATCACTTCGGAGGAGGGCTTGAGGTTGTTGAGCCTGTGTTAATCCTATTCCCAAAGAGTCTAGGGACACTCCACAGTGGGGCCTGATCTCCTGAGTGGATGTGGATTATAGAGCCGTTGCCAAACTCTCTCACCCAGTCTTCTTGAACATACCTGCCCCAGCGCTATGCTGGCATGGGGGAATGACTGACCCATCTGACTTGCATGGACAGAGGGTGGAAGCAGGGGTTCTCTTGGGGGCATGGCGTGGCCGGTCACTCGCTATGACCTGTTTGTGCATTAGGAGCCCCTGGGCTCCTTGGTGTGAGTGAGGGCTCTACTTGGCTGGGAGTGCCGTGCCAACAGCAATCCAGGCAAGAACGAGGGAGCTGAGGGCATCTCCCTACCAGAGCAGCATTGACGTGAGGAGAGGTGGGGCCAGTGACATGGTCTATAGGGTCTATCTGTAGCCCAAAGAGTGGGTACAAGGGTCAATGTGCTGGAGGCCCGTGTTTTGGGCTGGAAGGGCGGGGGCTGCAGCTCAGGCTCCCCCAGGGTGGGCATGATTTCCTCAATGACGGAGTGTTGGCTGCTTTGAGGGGATTGTTGTACCACATGGTATGTGCCTGCTCCTGCCTGGCGGACTTGGCCTCTCACACTCACGTATGTGGTGCAAATACTTGTGAGTGTGAGTGTGAACTTTGTGTTCTGAGACCTGTCTCTGCCCTGCTCTTGGGTGCTGGAATTCGAGCAGGCAGATCGAGGGGAGGTGAAGCCCCCAGAATGGTATATTTGCGGATCACTCTTTGCCATTCACACCGATTTCCCTACACAACACACAAGCCTGAAGGGGAGTTTGTGCTCTCAGAGATAAGGCCCAGAGCACAGAGTATTTTGCCTTATCCAGGATTCAAGCGATTGCCTGTGTCACGCTTTGTGGACCCTGTGTTGTTTTCCCTCCCACTGAACTCGTTCTCATTAGCTAGCACAGCTGCTGGGGCCAGATGTTGCAGGGTAGAGAAGGAGGCTGGCTGCTTAGTCCACAACTGTTCCGTGATTCTCTTTTCTTTGGATTGGAAATGCTCTGACTGTTCAGATCTTTGGAACCGATCCCCCACGCCCCCACTAGACCCAATGCTAGTTAGATCTTTTCACACAGTGTAACGGTTGGGTGGGGTTTATGAGGAGACCCATTCCATTGGAGTCAGAACAGGAGAATAGGGAGGGGAAACAAAGTCGGGGAGGCTGTGACATTATTGACATGAACTGTAATCGTATAGATCAGGGGTGGGCAAACTACAGCCAGCGGACTGGATCTGGCCCATCAGGGCTTTGGATCTGGCCCATGGGATTGCCACGTAGTGCTGTGGGACCCATGCTGCTCCCAGAAGTGGCCAGCACTACGTCCTTGTTGCCCCAGAGGGAGGGGTAGCAGAGGGTTCCGTGCACTGCCCTCACCTGCTGGCACTACCCGCGCAGCACCCATTGGCCGGGAATGGGGAACCACGGCCAATGGGAGCTTCCAGGGAGGTAATCTCAGGCAAGGGCAGCGCATGGAACCTCTACCCCATAGCCCTGCTGCGCGCCTCTGCCACCCTGGAGCCACTCCAGGTAAGTGGCGTTGGGCCAGACCCCGCACCCTGAACCCCTCCTGCAGCCTGCACCCCAAACTTCTCCTGCACCCCAACCCTCTGCCATACCCCTCCTGTATCCCAACCCCTGTCCTGAGCCCCCACCATACCTCACTGGCTAACCATAAGTCCTACAAGCAATTCCCTTAGACACTCCAGTTTTCCAGTATCACCACCAATGCCTCTCATTATGGGGATGACTGGTTAGGAAAACCAATGCCCCAGTAAAAGAAAAAAGGTTTTCCAAATCCCAAAGGACCAAGCCCCAGCCTCAGATCAATGTACAAGTCAGATATTACTCACAAATCATGCTGTTGCCAATCCTTTAGAATCTAAAATTTAAAGGTTTATTCATAAGAACATAAGAAAGGCCGTACTGGGTCAGACCAAAGGTCCATTTAGCCCAGTGTCCTGTCAACCGACAGTGGCCAATGCCAGGTGCCCCGGAGTGAGTGAACCTAACAGGTAAAGATCAAGTAATCTCTCTCCTGCCATCCATCACCCACTTCTGACAAACAGAGGCTAGGGACACCATTCCTTACCCAGCCTGACTAATAGCTATTAATGGACTTAGCCTACATGAATGTATCCAGTTCTCTTTTAAACCCTGTTATAGTCCTAGCCTTCACAGCCTCCTCAGGCAAGGAGTTCCACAAGTTGACTGTGCTCTGTGTGAAGAAGAACTTCCTTTTATTTGTTTTAAACCTGCTTCCCACTAATTTCAATGGGTGACCCCTAGTTCTTCTATTATGGGAACAAGTAAATAACTTTTCCTTATTCACTTTCTCCACACCACTCATAATTTTATATACCTCTATCATAACCCCCCTTAGTCTCCTCTTTTCCAAGCTAAAAAGTCCTAGCCTCTTTTATTTCTTCTCATATGGGACCCGTTCCAATCCCCTAATCATTTTAGTTGCCCTTCTCTGAATCTTTTCTAATGCCAGTATATCCTTTTTGCGATGAGGAGACCACATTTGTACACAGTATTCAAGATGTGGGTGCACCATGGATTTGTATAAGGGCAATAAGATACTCTCTGTCTTATTTTCTATCCTTTTGTTAATGATTCCTAACATGCTGTTTGCTTTTTTGACTGCCACTGCACACTGCATTGATATCTTTAGAGCACTATCCACGATGACTCCAAGATCTTTTTCCTGATTAGTTGTAGCTAAATTAGCCCCCATCATATTGTACGTATAGTTGGGGTTATTTTTTCCAAAGTGCATTACTTTACATTTATCCACATTAAATTTCATTTGCCATTTTGTTGCCCAATCACTTAGTTTTGTGAGATCTTTTTGAAGTTCTTCACAGTCTGCTTGGATCTTAACTATTTTGAGCAGTATTGTATCATCTGCAAACTTTGTCACCTCACTGTTTACTCCTTCCTCCAAATCACTGATGAATACGTTGAATAGGATTGGTCCAAGGACTGACCCTTGGGGAACACCACTAGTTACCCCTCTCCATTCTGAAAATTTACCATTTATTCCTACCCTTTGATCCCTGTCTTTTAACCAGTTCTCAGTCCATGAAAGGATCTTCCCTCTTATCCCATGACAACTTAATTTACATAAAAAGCCTTTGTTGAGGGACCTTGTCAAAGGCTTTCTGGAAATCTAAGTACACTACATCCACTGGATCCCCCTTGTTCACATGTTTGTTGACCCCTTCAAAGAACTCTAATAGATTAGTAAGACATGACTTCCCTTTACAGAAACCATGCTGACTTTTGCCCAACAATTCATGTTCTTCTATGTGCCTGACAATTTTATTCTTTACTATTGTTTCAACTAATTTGCCGGGTATGGACTTTAGACTTACCGATCTGTAGTTGCCAGGATCAGCTCTAGAGCCCTTTTTAAATATTGGCGTTACATTAGCTATCTTCCAGTCATTGAGTACAGAAGCCAATTTAAAGGACAAGTTACAAACCCTAGTTAATAGTTCCGCAATTTCACATTTGAGTTCTTTCAGAACTCTTGAGTGAATGCCATCTGGTCCCGGTGACTTGTTACAGTTAGTTTTATCAATTTGTTCCAAAACCTCCTCTAGTGATGCTTCAATCTGTGACAATTCCTCAGATTTGTAACCTACAAAAGACGGCTCAGGTTTGGGAATCTCCCTAACGTCCTCAGCCGTGAAGACCGAAGCAAAGAATTAATTTAGTTTCTCTGCAATGACTTTATCATCTTTAAGTGCTCCAGGGGCCTCACTGGTTGTTTAGCAGGCTTCCTGCTTCTGACATATTTAAAAAACATTTTATTATTACCTTTTGAGGTTTTGGCTAGCTGTTCTTCAAATTCCATTTTGGGTTTTCTTATTACATTTTTACACTTAATTTGGCAGTGTTTATGCTCCTCTCTAGTTACCTCAGTAGGATTTGACTTCCACTTTTTAAAAGATGCCTTTTTATCCCTCACTGCTTCTTTTACATGGTTTTTAAGCCACGGTGGCTCTTTTTTAGTTCTTTGACTTTGTTTTTTAATTTGGGGGTATACATTTAAATTGGGCCTCTATTATGGTGTCTTTGAAAAGTGTCCATGCAGCTTGCAGGGATCTCACTTTAGTCACTTTACCTATGAATTTCTGTTTAACTAACCCCCTTTCTTTCTTTCATAGAAAGAAAGAAATATAGATGAGAGGTAAAATTGGTTAAAGGAATCAATTACATACAGTAATGGCAAAGTTTTTGGTTCCGACTTGTAGCAGTGATGGAATAAACTGCAGGCTCAAATCAAGACTCTGGAGTACATCCACAGCTGGGATGGGTCATTCAGTCCTTTGTTCACAGCTTCAATTTCAAGCACAGTTCCTCCAAAGGTCAAAAGCAGGGTTGAAGACCAAATGGAGGGGTTTCCAGAGTCCTTTATATTCTTTCTCTTGTTGACAGAAACCCCTTGGTTCTCCTGTGCAAAATCACAGCAACAAGACGGAGTCCGGAGTCACGGACAAGTCACATGTCCATGCGTGACTCAGTTCTTTACAGGCCAACGCCATTGTTTACATGTTAGTTTGAACATTCCCAGGAAAATTCAGATGTGGATTGGTGTCTCCCAAAGTTTCTTGTCAGTTAAGTGTTTCTTGATTGGGCATTTACTGAGAATAGTCCTTTCTCAAGAAGTTGACCAAATGCTTCATTGAGGCTACTTAGAAGCAAAACACATTGAGATACAAGTACATAGCCAATATTCATAACTTCAAGTACAAAAATGATACACACATACAGATAGCATAATCATAACCAGCAAATCATAAACTTTTATAGACACCTCGCATGACAACTTTTGTACAATATTTGCTGCAAATATATTAGAGTGGTTTCAACAATGATCTATACCAGGGGTTTCCAAACTACTGCCCGGGGGCCGGATCCGGCCTGCGGCATTGATTTATCTGCCCCCCCCCCAGGTGAGCAGGTACGTGGAGAAGCTGTTGCTGCCCCCCCGTGTGAGCTGTTGTTGGCAGCCCCATGTGCAGAGGGGTGAGTGCACCTACGGTGCGGCCGGAGGAGCAAAGGGCGGGGAGGCATGGCAGCGGCCCGCAAATCCCCTTCAAAAATCTAATATGTCCCTTGTCTCAAAAAGTTTGGAGACCCCTGATCTATATGGTCACAGATTATGTCAATAATGTCACAGGAGCCCAAGGCTCAAATAGCAGGAGGCTGGGGATGGGCCTGAGGGGCCCAGCAGAGCAGGGTGTAGGGGGGAGCCCAGGGCTGGATTGTGGGAGGCTAGTGGGTGGAACTGAGGGGGCTCAGCAGAGCACGGTGTACAGAGTGCCCAGGGATGGATAGCAGGAGGCTGGAGGTGGGACTGTGAGGACTCAGCAGAGAAGGGTGTAGGTGGGATGGGATATCAGGAGGCTGGGGGTAGGACTGAGGCTGGCAGAGCAAAGTGCAAGGGGGATCCATAGGCTTGAATCACAGGAGGCCGGAAGGGGCTCAGCATAGCAGAGACAGGGAGCCCAGGGCTTTGATAGTGGGAAGCCTTGGGTGAGAATGAGGGGGCTCAGCAGAGCAGGTGTAGGGGGGAGCACAGGGCTGGAATAATGGGTGGCTGGGGGTGGGATTGTAGGGGCTCAGCAAAACAGAGCGTAGGGAGGAGCACAGAGCTGGAATAGCTGGAGGCTGGGGGTTGGACTGAGGGTGCTCAGCAGAGCAGGGTGTAGAGGGGAGACAAGGGCTGTGACAGAGGGAAGCTTTGGGTGGGAATGAGGGGGCTCAGCAGAGCAGGGATGGGGAGCCGAGGCTGAGACGACAGGAGGCTGGAGGTTGGACTAAGGGGGCTCAGCAGAGCAGGGACGGGGAGCCGAGGGCTGGGATAGCGGGATGCTGGGGGTTGGACTAAGGGAGTTCGGCAGAGCAGGGTGTAGGGGGGATCCTGTGAAGAAGTGGGAGGGTTCCTTGTTTGTTTGTTTTTTGATTTTTTCAATGGTTTGCATGCAGTGGGGGGTGAGACTCAGTTTCCCTTGGTATTACTGGTTTAACGAGGTGATGGAAGAGGGAGTTTTACAGAGGACCGGTGACGAAACTAGGGACCCCAGCCAATGGCTTGGAGAATGGACACTCAGCAACTGGTGACCTGGTGACTAGGAAGCCCAGGTCAGGAGTCACAGCCGGTTCTGGCCAGTGGGAAGACAATGGGCTGTGAAGAGAATATCCCGGTGACCTGACCAGCTGGTTCCAGCCAGAGGGGGACAGAGGATGTCTGAGAGAAGAGGAGGCCCAGGCAACCCTGTTTATCTGGACAGAAGACAATGAACAGAGGTGGGGCTTGGGGGAGGTGATATCAGATGCTCAACTGGGAAGCAGGAGGGCTCAGGACTGGAGAGAGGAAGCAGGCAGAGCCCACATGGATGCAGGAGAGACACAGGTCTGCTGTACGCTACAAGGTTAAGTCGAATTTAACCATGTTAGGTCAATTTTATAAGCAATGCAGCTACACAACCAACCCCGTTGTGCTGACCTAAAGAGCTCTTAAAATCAACTCTGTACTCCTCCCCAACGAGGGGAGTAGCGCTAAAATCAACCTTCCTGGGTCGAATTTGGGGTGGTGCAAATGCAGCGCTATCCAGTTCAATGGTATTGGCCTCTGGGTGCTATCCCAGAGTGTTCCAATGTGACTGCTCTGGACAGATGCACTAACCAGGTATACAACAAAAGCCCCAGGAACTTTTGAATTTCATTTCCTGTTTGGTCAGCGTGGCGACCTCAGCAGAACATATGACCATACAGTCCCAGAATCGCAAATGAGCTCCAGCATGGAGTGAACAGGAGGCACTGGATCTGATCACTGTATCTGTGCGGGCAGAACTCTGAACCAGCAGAAGAAATGCTGATATATATGCCAAAATCTCACAAGACATGGTGGAGAGAGGCCACACCAGGAACACACAGCAGTGCTGCATGAACATTAAGGAGCTCAGGTAAGCCTACCAAAAAACAAAGGATGCAGTCAGAGCCCCATACATGCTACTTCTGTGATGAGCTGCATACTGTTCTAAGGGGGGGCCCTACCACTACCCTACCACTGTCCATGGACACCTGCAAGTGGGGAGTCTCACGCAACAAGGAGGAGGATTTTGTGGATGAGGAAGAGGAGGAGGAGAATGTGCAGCAGACAGGCTGAGAATCCATTCTCCCTGGCAGCCAGAACCTTTTCATCACCCAGGAGCCAATACCCTCCCAAGGTGGGTTCCCGGACCTTGAAGCCAGAGAAGTCACCTCTGGTGAGTGCACATTTAACTACACTACAGGGTTTAAAAGCAATTGTGTTTAATGTTTGATTTGCCCTGACGATTTGGAATGCATTCACAGCCAGTATAGCTACATGTCTGGGGATGGAGCAGGAATCCTCCAGAGATATCTCCATGAAGCTCTCCTGGAGGTATGCTGAAAGCCTTTGCAGAAGATTTCTGGGGACGGCTGTCTTATTTTGTCCTCCACGGTAGAACACTTTGCCGCACCAAGCCAGTAACAAGTAATCTGGAATCATTGCAGCACTAAGAATGGTAGCAAATGGTCCTTGGTTTTGGTCTCATTCATGCAACATTCAGTCTTTATCTTTCTGTGTGAACCTCAGGAGAGTGATATCATTCATGGTCATCTGGTTGAAATAAGGGAATTTTTGTAAGGGAACAGTAAAATGACCGTGTTCATGCTGGGCTGTTTGCATTTGGCTAGAAGGGATCTTCCCGTAGAAGAGCCACGTGGTGGAAGAAAGGGTATGCTGCACATCCACCCCAGAACTGCAGCCCCTCCTTTTAAAAGGCAAACCCAACTTGTTATGGGAAAGGAGGGCACTGCAGTTTGAAACCATTCCCACATGTTATGAAGGCGAAACAAGCCAACCCTTTGGCTTACCATGGCTTCCTGGAAACTAAATTCTGTTGCCCAGCCATGTGTGATATGCAAACAAAAAAGGCAAAATGTGACCTTCTACCTCAAACACATGTGCTGTCTGCTGTGAATTGCTTGATTCACTGTGAAAAAGTCTTCCTTTTGTTCTTAGTATGGATCTCCCTTTTTATACCCCCTGCAGGTGCAAATGTTTCTATGCTCCCTGTATCAACTCCGTCCCTGACGTTATCATAGATTAGAAGCAGAAAAAAACACACCCTCGATTACATGTTTTCCGAGTTCATGCAGTCCTCCTGCACTGATAGAGCACAGCTGACTGTGGCAGAGGCCAGGGAAGCATACAGTGAGCATGGTCAGAATATGCAAGGGGCGATGCTGAGGCTAATAGGGGAGCAAACGGACATGATCAGGCATCTGGTGGAGCTTCAGGAAAGGCAACTAAAGCACAGACCCCTGCTGCATCCATTGTGTAACCGCCTGCCCTCCTTGCCAAGTTCCGTAACCGCCTCACCCAGATGCCCAACAATGGGGAGGGGGAGGCTCCGGGCACCCAGCCACTCAACTCCAGAGGATGGCCCAAGCAACAGAAGACTGTCATTCAAACTGCTTTGATTTGTAGTGTGGCTACAATAAACAATGTGGCCTTGTCTTTCCCTCCTCCCCAACCCCACCTGGGCTACCTTGTCAGGATCTCAATTTTTTTTTTAATTAATAAAGAATGCATGGGTTCAAAACAATAGGGATTTTATTTCCTTTGTCAGCTGTGGTCAAAGAGGGGAGGGAGATTGGCTTACAGGGAAGTACATTCAACAAAGGGGGTGGTTTTGCATCAAGGACAAACACACAACTGTCACATCGTAGCCTGGCCAGTCATGAAACTGTTTTTCAAAGCCTCTCTGATACGCAGCACGCCTAGCTGTGCTCTTCCAATTGCCCTTGTGTCTGGCTGTTCAAAATTGGCCACGAAATGATTTACCTCAACCACCCCACCCAGCTACAAACATCTCCCCTTTACTCTCACAGATATTATGGACCACACCACAAGCAACAATAACAATGGGAATATTGGTGGTGCTGAGGTCTAACCTACTCAGCAAACAGTACCAGTGAGCTTTTAAACATCCAAAGGCACATTCTACCCCTATTCTGCACTTGTTCAGCCTATTGTTGAACTGCTGCTGTCCAGGCTACCTGTGTACTGCTTCATGAGCCATGGGAGAAAGGGGTAGACTGGATCCCTAAGGATAACTTGGCATTTCAACATCCCCCAGCGGTAATTTTCTGATCTGGGAAGAAAGTCCTTTCTTGCAGCTTTTCAAACAGCCCTGAGCTCTGAAGATGTGAGCGTCATGCACCTTTCCCAGCCATCCCACATTGATGTCAATGAAATGTTCCTTGTGATCCACCGGTGCTTGCAGCATCATCGAGCAGTACACCTTGCAGTTTATGTACTGTTTGGCAAGGTGATCTGGTACCAAGATAGGAATGTGCGTTCCATCCATTCCACCATAGTTAGGGTACCCCATTGCAGCAAAGCTATTCACTATGACCTGCACATTTCCCAGAGTCACTACCCTTGTTGGCAGAAGGTTAGTGATTGCCTTGGCTAGTTGGATCACAGCAGCCCCCATGGTAGATTTGCCCTCTCCAAATTGATTCCCGACTAACTGGTAGCAGTCTTCCTGTTGCAAGCCTCCACAGGACTATGGCCACTCGCTTCTCAACTGTCAGAGAAAGGTCTTATCTTGGTAATCCTGCACTTCAAAGCAGAAGAAAGCAATTCACAAAGTTCCATGAAAGTGGCCTTACACATGCAAAAGTTTTGCAGCCATTGGGAATCATCCCATACCTGCAACACTATGTGGTCCCACCAGTCTGTGCTTGTTTACCAGGCCCAGAATCAGTGTTCCACTGTATCAACCTGCCCCACTGCTGCCATGATGTCCCACTTGCCACATCCCATTGTCATGGAATCCCCGGGGTGATGCTCTGGAACTGCTCCCTATGAAGCCAGTCAGGACTCTGGGGGGAAGCTTCCTCTCTGTGAACAGACTGTCTCCCAGGCTAGGAGCTTCACAGCGTACAGCTTCCACCTTCCTGGGTCTGACCTCAGAGCATTCAGCATCTTCTGCCCCTCCGTACGCTTCCCCCAGTGAGCCTGCCCAGGCAGGGTCCTGGGGAAGCCCCTGGGTCCTGTACCCCAACTCCGCAGTCAGACGTGACTCTCAGGCAGCCAGTAAAACAGAAGTTTATTAGATGGCAGGAACATGATCTAAAACAGAGTTTGTAGGTACAGTGAACGCAACCCCTTCACTGGGTCCATTTTGGGGGGCAGAGAGCCAGACAACCTTCCTGTAGCTCTTCGCCTGTTCCAGCCAGCTCCAGACTAACCCTCCTAGCTCCTCCTCTGTTTCTCCTTTGTCTCCTTCCGGGGCCAGGAGGTCACCTGACCCCTTTGTTATTCAACACTTCCAGCCAACACCTTGAGAGGGGGAAGGGCCCAGGCTCTCAATTGCCAAGACAAGGCATTGGCCACGTACTTACATTGTTTCTCTGCTCTGCACCAATTACATACCCTTATCCCTCCACATAGACACTCAAGAAATGCACAGGGGAAACTGGGGGACCCACACAGTATTCCCACTCCATCACACTTGTGCTTTCAGGAACATCTATGTCCATGTCCTCCTCACAATCGTCCTCATGCTGGCAGCTCCAATCCAGGCTCTGCACATACTACAGGATAATGCTCACAACAGCTGTGCGCAGCTGAACGGGTTCCATGCTTGCTGCGCTATGGTGTCTGTACAGATAACCCAGGAAAAAAGCATGAAACAATTGTTTGCCGTTACTTTCAAGGAGGGAGACAGGGATTGAGGAGAGACTGACGACATGTACCCAAAATCACCCGTGACAATGTTTTTGCCCCATCAGGCATTGTGAGCTTAACCCAGAATTCCAATAGCTACCCACAGTGCACGACTCCGTGAGTCGATGCTAGTCACAGTATTGAGGATGCATTCCAACGACCTAATGCGTTTAGTGGGGACATACACAATCAACTGTATAAAATTGCTTTCTAAAGATCAACTTCTATGAAACCAACCTAATTTTGTAGTGTAAACATGCCCTTAGATGTGCTGTGCTGAGAGAGGCCAGGAGTGAGGGCCCTGAGAGTTTCCTATGCTGTGTTCAGAGGCTCAATAAACCCTCCTGTTTTACGCTGGCTGAGAGTCGCTCCGGTCTGGAGAACAGGGTTGCATTATTCCCTCTGGGAGTGGAGGCCCCTGGGGGTCCAGAGCGAGTGAACTCCCTGGGGGGCCCATGGAGAGAGAGAGGCATGTTAAGGCTCAGAGAGATTCCAGGAAGCAGAGGAGCTTAACCTCCGAGAGAGAGTGGAACTCCAAGAAGGGCTGTCACACTGAAGGGGGGTTCCCCCCAGGGACTGCACAGGGCCAAAAGTGGGCAAGACCTGTGAGTCCATGACAGATCCCAAGACTCGGATAGCAGGAGGCTGGCGGTGGGACTGAGAGGGCTCAGCAGAACAGGACATAGGGGGAGCCCTAGGCTTGGATAGCAGGAGGCTGAGGGTGGGACTGTGGGGGCTCTGCAGAGCGAGGTTAGGGGGAGCCCAAACCTAGATAGCAGGAAGCTGTGTGTGGGACTGAGTGGGCTTGGCAAAACAATGATGGGGAGTCCAGGGCTGGATAGTGGGAATTAGAAGTGTTTTGTTCAAGGTGGGCCTTCAGTGAGCCTGATTGTTATAAAAAGGCAGTCAGCTACAACCCAGCTGAGCGGTGAACAGCAGAGAGGCTAACAGAGGGAATTTGCCTGGGGAGAGTCCACTAAGGCTTTTATTTTACAGGCTTCTCTGAGTAGTAACTGCAACAACTGAGGAAGCTCTTAGAAGGAAGATACTATGGATGGTGTGCGATCAGCTGTTGTGACCTGCATAGGACATGCCACGTTTGTCTTTCTTCCACAGCACAGAAGTTACTTTGCCTGTACAAAGTGCAAGCTGGTCTCCATATTGGAAGAGAAGGTTCAGGGACTGGAGAAACCAGTATTGACCCTGTGTTGCATAAGAGAAAATGAAGATTTTCTGGACTGACGTCAGGATATGCTTCTATGGGCACAACATTCTGAAGAATCAGAGCAAGCTGCGCAGTGGGGACAGAGGGACGGTGAAGAAAATTGGCAGCATGTGACCTCCAGAAGAAGAAAGAGGAATAGCTACGTGTGACGTTGCACTCTATATGATTTTATGAAAATGTGCTGCTGAATATGAATATAATGTAACTAAAATATGCTTCATGCAAAAGGTCTCTTGTAAGGTATCATTCCAAATCTTATAATCTACTGAGTGTGTTCATCCTATTCATATAAATGTATCACTCTTGTATCTGAAACTAGAAATATGAAATATAACTCTGAGGGCCTATTGTAATTATGCAAACTGTGGGCCATTAATGGTGGTTTGGAATCTTGATGGCTCCATCAACCAGGACAATTGACTGTGGATGGCTCTGTTTGCAGGCAGGTCTTCCTGTGAGTCAGGCTGGGAGGAATGAAGGCTTGAGTCTATCAGGAAATGTGACCATGTTACCTGGTACTGAAATACATCTTAAACCTGGTGCTTTTCTGTTTAGAAGGGAGGAGGCACCCAGAGTGACAAAAGACTTCCGCTTTGTGCCAAAGCCAGTTAAGGGGGTAGAACAGAACAAAGGGGATGGCAATCATGAGAAATCCCCTAGCTACTACCTGAGCTGGAACAAAGACTGTAATGGGGAAAGAATTGTGCCCAGACTGGGAAGGCATCCAGTCTGTGAAAGAAACATTGAAACATCTCTGAGTGTGAGATTTTATCTATATTCAGTTTTATTACTGTATTAGATAAAGACTTGCGTGTTTTATTTTCTTTTATTTGGTAATTCACTTTGTTCTGTCTGTTACTACTTGGAACCACTTAAATCCTACTTTCTTTATTTAATAAAATCTTTCTTTACTTTAATTAACCCAGAGTATGTATTAGTACCTGGGGAATTGGAGGGAAGCAGCTGTGCATCTCTCTCTATCAATGTTATTGAGGGCGAACAATCTATGAGTTTATCCTGTATAAACTTTATCAAGAATAAAATGGATTTATTTGGGGTTTGGATCCCATTGGGAGTTGAGCATCTGAGTGTTAAAGGCGGGAACACTTCTTAGCCTGCTTTCAATTAAGCCTACAGCTGTTAGGGAACATGGTTCAGACCTGGATCTGGGTTTGGAGTAGGCTAGCGGGTCTGGCTCAAACCCGCAAGTCTCTGGAGTCCCAAGCTGGCAGGGCAAGGAAGCAGGGGCAGAAGGAGTCTTGGCACACTGGTTGGCAACCCTAAGGGGGTTTCTGTGATCCAACCCATCACACCACGTACCAGCAACGCAGATTCAGGAGAGCAACCATTTTCATGTTCTTTACACAGGTACTAATGTGGAGAGTGGACTAGGTGATACATCTGAGGGAAGGGAGCAGAAAGAGACTCCACTGATTGGAAGATATGAGATAAACTCTCCTAGGGATGCAGAAGTGACAAAGAGTCCTGTGGCACCTTAAAGACTAGCTAAAGTATTAGAGCACAAGCTTTTGTGGGCTAAGTAGGTATTAACAGGGTGTAGAGGGGACTGGGGAGCCCAGGGCTGGACAGTGGGAGGCTGGGAGTGGGATTGAGGGAGTTCAGCAGAGCAGGATATAGAGTGGATCCCAGGGCTGGACAGTGGGAGGGTGGGGGGCAGGATTGAGGGTGTAGAGGGGAGCCCAGCGCTGGGATCGCAGGAGGGAGCTGCAAATTGGGACTGAGGGCCTAGGCAGTGCTCTGTGAAGGATGGTTGCAGAGCTGCCAGCTGCATTAGTGCTCTACGACTCCAGCCTTTTTGGCTTTTCTCTTTCATCTCCTTTTCTGCACCTAGCCCCGTGAAGCCCAAAGGGCAGCTGCAATTGGGAAGCTGCATGGAATCATGGGGAGGGTGGGGGTTGGGAGGAGGGGGCAAGCAGCCTGCTGCATCCTGGGGTGGGTGGGGGTGAGGGAGCCTGTGGTGCAGCAGAGTAGGGGAAGGACCAGTGCCATTCCAGCGTTTCCTCCCTGCCTTATTGGTACCATTAATCCTGTGTGATCAGCAAGGCTGCCGGAGTGTGTAAGCGTCAGGGTGTGAGCGATCCGCACGCTCGGCACCATCCATCAGGCCCCTGGCATACACCGGCTGACACCCCCACTCACTGATTTATCTGAGGCCAGTAGAGTTGTGAAAACCAGCTGGTAAATCCTTCCCCATCATCCTGCCGATTATTAATGCAGCCAAGTGTGGAGGCAGCAAGCGCTTCAGAGACAGGCCTGGGCAGCATGAGCCAGACGAAGCATATGGCACCGTGCTCCGTTCCCGTCAGCGGCCGCCGGCTGCAGCTCTTTCCTGGGCCATGAGGCTTGCTGGAGTGGCTGACACATGTCTACTCAGGGATCTGGCTGTGCCCCCAGCCTGGGGCTCTGAAAAGGGAGCGGGAGTCGTCCCTCATGCCAGGAGTGAGATTTTAGGGCACCACACTCCTGCCTCGTTCCTCCCGCTGCTGCAATGAGACCCAATCCCCTCATCACACTCCACTTCCCAGTCCCCCAGCCTGGCCCTGCCCACCCCATCTGCAGCAGGCCCATGGGCCACCCGGCTCACACAGTATCCTCCTGTCTTCGCAGGCCAAGGCCACTGTTGGGGCTTTCCATCCACCTCCCCTTGTACTCTTTGGGGAATTGCTCTCCCAGAGTGATTCTTCAGGGCACAGCTATCTGGCCCATCACATAGGAATTACCACGCTGGATCAGACCTGACACCCCATCTAGGCCAGTGTCCTGCCTCCACCAAGGGCAGCACCAGCTTCTTCAGCGCCATAGGCAGACATGTGGTACCCTGACCCCACGGTAAAGGCTGATTTAAGCCCCGAAGCACAAGGTTTTATCTCCTTTCCAAAACTGGTGTAATTAATTAAGGTCACTCAAGATAGTCTTGTGATGCAGATAGATATCCAGTCCTTCTAAGAATTTTGCCAAGTTCTTGGCCTCAATGACTTCATGTGGCAGTGAGTTCCACAGACTAATCATACATTATGTGAAAAGGTATTACCTTTTCTTGGCAGACAATTTGCCTTATTTCAGTTACACTGATGGCCTCCTAGCTGTGGTGTTGGGACCCAGAGAACACAGAATACACGCCATGTCTCCCCACTGCATGGACCCCGTTGCATGGCTGATGGGGTTGGTGGAAGATGAGCCGAGCTCCACTCGTGACCCAACTGGATCCTTTCACAGTGTCCAACAGTGAGCTTATCCTGCGTGAAATCAGCCCTACCCTGTCCCCAGCCAAGTTGTAGAATGTGTCAGCTCCCAAGTTCTAACCACACATCTCTGATCCTAGTGCAGACAGCAGCTGGCATCCAAGCAACACACACAGACCTCCTGCTCTCACTGGCTATGTCTCACTTGGAACGGGAGATGTCAATTGCAGCTTGAGGAGATATACCTGTGCTAGCCCTGACTGAGCCACGGGAGGGACCTATTGTCTTAGGGTATGTCTCTGTTACCTAACCTGCTGGATCGATCCGGGGGGAGGGTCGATTTATTGTGTCTAGTCTAGACACAATGAATCGACCCCCAAGCACTCTCCTATTGACTCCTGTACTCCACCAGAGTGAGAGGCACAGGTGGAGTCAACGGGGGAGTGTCAGCAGTCGACTCACCGCAGTGAAGACACCGCGGTGAGTAGATCTAGGAATGTCGACTTCAGCTACTTTATTCCCATAGCTGAACTTGTGCAACTTAGATCGATACGCCCCCTAGAGTAGACCAGGCCTTAGACAGATCTGTAGTGGGGTGGCTAGTCCCACCCATTGCTCACGCCACCATGGCAATCCTCTGCTTGTAGCATTCTGGCTTGACTACAGCTTGAGCTGGAAATGACACCCCCAGCCTGGAGTGAAGACTCATTCACTGACTGCTGGGTGCAGGTACACACAGGGTTGCACACACATCCCCTTGTATCCCTGCCAGGTACAGACAGACACCCAGTAACACACACTACCCTTAGTGACTGACAAATGGAGACATGTGACCAGAAATACACTCATGCTCTCCGGTGCTGGCATGTCCCTTGGCATGCTCATAGCCCGGGTGACCAGACAGCAGGTGCGAAAAATCAGGATGGGAGTGGGGAGTAATAGGTGCTTACATAAGAAAAAGCCCCAAATATCTGGACTGTCCCTATAAAGTCAGGCCATCTAGTCACCCTAGTCTCACACACTCCCTGACACCAGGCCTAGGCCATGTGACTGGTTCTTTCTCACGGAGGTACTGCGGTGCCCTCTGCATTGATGTCACTGCTCAGAAAACAACGGGTGGGCGTGGGCTGAAGTGCCGCCCTGAGCAGCATTTCTGGAGCCATGCACTGAGCAGGTGCTGCTGACAATTAGCTGCCACTTCCCAGGCTCTTCATTTAGTTCCTCAAGGTTACTTTGAAAATTAAGTGGCCAATTAATGAAACAATCACCTTATAGGGCTCTCTGTGTGCTTCCTCTAGGGGCAGGAGCCTGCTTTTGTGGCTGGAGGGATCCCTGCAAAATGCTCTCTCCCCTTTGTACCTTCCTGAGGCAGTGGGGACGAACGGGGTCAAGCTCAGCCCCTGGGAGAGAAGCCTGTCCCAGGCAGGAGCTTCTCATTCCCCTCCTCACTGCAGGTTCCTGCTCCTCAGCCCCCTTCTGAGCCACATTTTAAGAGACAGACTCACCAAAGCATCGGGCCCAGGATTATACAGGGGAAGATAAATAGGCATAAGTCATTGTAGCAGAAAGTAGGTAAAGTTGAGTCATGTTAAACTCTGTGTCATAGAACAAGTTGTTCTGCTGCCTGAGAAGCTGCTGTTAAAAATACAGTCTATAAAAACCCTGAGTCTGGTCCCACTCAGCCTGCCTCTCTGCCTGCTGCCCGCCTTCTGGAGGTGTCATTGCCCATCCCCACAGCTTCCTGAGACTCGGATCTCTCTTAAATATCCCCCTATATTGTGGGCCCCCCTCCCTTAGCTTTAGCTGCAGCTGCATCTGCCACTTCCACCCTTTCTTGGTTTTTTTTTTTTTAATTTTTGTCACTTAAAATATCCTGACACAATGACAGAAAATCAGTTGGAAAAGCTCACGTTGTTTTGCTAATTTCTGTTCCCCCTCACATTCCCGGAGTCCAAATCTTTTGCTATTCTGCAGCAAGCCACCTGCTTTGAACCAGCAAATGTTCTCAAGGGCAAATCTCTGCTATTGTGGAAAGGAAATGGTACAATGTGTGTTTGCTGTGCAGCACTCTTTAGAATGTGTTCAGAACTCAAAAGCAGCTCATCACATCCGCAAGACAATTCTCCTTAGCTCCCACTGCGAGGCTGCCCAGGACATGCCTCCCACTGAACTGGGGCAAAAATTTACAGAATTGTGTCACCCAAACTTAGGTTAAATTCAAGTTTGCTCAATAGCCAGGAAATGCAAACATAGCAGGGGAATACTGTTACGTCTCCTGGCCTACAATGCGGATATGTTAGAAACAAACAAAAATACTCTTGCTGGAGGGTTACAATGGAACACTGCTTTATTTCTTAGAATTCAGAATGATAACCCACCAGAACCAAAAGAAAAGAGACAAAGCAGGCTGCTCCCTAAAGCAGAAGCACAGACTACCCCCACTTACCCTCAGCAGACTGACTGTTGCTAGGCCAAAATTACATTTCCTTACAGCTTCTCCCCCTGTCCCCCCATCCCTCCAGCAGGACCAGGAAACCCCTTGAAAGCTTTCAATTTTAACAGTTTTATGTACCCTAATCCTCTCCGGGGGGGGGGTGAGGGGGGGCTGTACATATGAGCACCCAGGCTTCACTTCATACTATTGCAACACATAGTCTGTGTTCTGTCTAAAGGCTGTATTGTAAAACTCAGGCTGCAGACCAGGGGAAAGAGACGTTGTTTGATCTGCTTTAGTTTTTGCATTTTGTGAGTGTTGAGCGTTTAAGTTCAGAAGTATGATGTGGGGCAGGTCCCGAGTGGGTATAAAGTGTCATTTGAAGTCAGGGAGAGATGACAGTTTACATCAGCTTTGGATCTGCCCTGTAGATTTTATTTTTCTTTATTCTTGTTCTCCAGAACAACAACAAACAGAAAAAAAAAGGAAAACCCCAGAAAGAACAGGCTAAAGGAGCACAGTAAGATCCTCAAGGTAAGGAGCAAAGACTTCAGCACAAGGATCTGGCTGGGCATGGAAAGTTGTATACAGAGAGTTTTCTGTGCTGACACTTTCTTCTCAGAGTCTGCCCTGCAATCAGAGCCACGTTAGCAGCCTACTGCACCCTTGCGGATCGATTAAGGATCAGGAGCTGGGATGCTAACTTGCTATAATATTAAATCTTTCTGTTTGCAAGCAATGAAAGGATCCAGCCCTTGGTGAGGACCATGTGCCCTTAGCACTCCAGACTGGAAAACTCAATTTTTTTTTGCAGTTATGCATGTGGAAAAAAGTGCTTTGAGATACATGGGAAATAAGGAAGGGGCATTTTTTTACTTTTCCATAATTCCAAGATGAATGAAGGGATTTTGCTCAAACTTGTTTTTATAAAGAAGTAAAGGGCTCAAGCCTGTGGGCTCAAGCAAAGGGTAAGAAAGCTCAGTCCCAAAGTGGGGAGGGGATCTGAGCCATCTAGCAATACCAGAGTTTTAAGCCTCCCAGTCATGTGGCAGGAAGGTCACAATCATAGTCCACACTGTATGCAGGGGGAAACTGAGGCACAAAGGGCCTGAGACTTGTCCAAGATCCCAATGACAGAGCCGGGAAGTAAAACTCAGAAGTCCCGAGTCCCTGCCTCTGGATGTAACAACTAGAACCTCCTGCTGCCAGTTGGAGTGATGGGTTTTGTTGTACACAGCTCTGCTAAGGTGTTTAATGGGCTCTCCAGCAGGCTGTAGGCTTTCTCTGTGGCCCCCTCCTGTTTCTGCCAGCACTTGCCCCGCTGCTATTTCCCTGTTGCTATTTGCTATTTATGAACACTCTGCTTTCAGCCCTGCACTAGGCACCTTGGTAAAGAGTCCAGCATTCCCCAGTGGGAAACGTCCCACACTGGCTCTCTGCCATCACCACCTGAAGGCCATTAACGAGACACGGCAGATTGCCGAGGTGGGCAGAGGTGCATGTGATCTGCTGCAGGAGCAGCATGGGGAAATCTTGCTGCAATGATATATGAGTGATGAAGAGCGAACTGCTGGCTCAGACCTTTGCTTCCTCAGCGCTTTGCCGGGGAGAAGTGATGACAAGGGAAACGAAAAAGCGTGTACCTGTTTGTACCACCTGAACATCATCTGCTCATGCCCACTGCCATCCCAGAACTGCTGCGTGGACACCTCCACAAGGACAGCAGGCCTTCTTCAGCACAGGTAAGCTGGTAATAAGCTACAATGGTGCCCTTGATTTCAAAATCCAAGTGTGCAGGGCTTATCTATTTGTTGCCCTCTGGTACCTGTCCTTCCATCACCCTCTGCCCTGATCCCTTCCAATCTAATAAACCAAGGCAGGTGGTATGACAGAGTAGGGAGTGTTAACCTGGTAATGTTGCATGGGAGTTTTACTAGTTTACAGTCTTCTGCTAACATGGGACGTGCCTCCGTTTCCCTGGGGTACTTCACCAATATTAGATGGTGATGGGAAGTAAGGGTGTGACTTCACTGAAGGATAATACTTGACAGCCAACATGTAAAGGGTGGTTGGCTGCCCTTCATAACCTGAGCCCAGGAGGGGGTTGGGGCGAAGTGACAGCATCTGCCCGGTAAACTGGACAGAGGCTGGAGGAGGGGGTGGGGGTGTGGCTGGGGGAGGCAGAAGGAAAGGGTTTCAGTTAGGGTTACCATACATCCATATTTTCCCAGACATCTCCAGCTTTTTGGCTCTTAAATTGCCGCCTGGGAGGAATTTTTAAATCTCTAAAAACGTCCGGGATTTTGCTGCGGAGGGAGGGGAGCTGCACTGCGGGGGCAGGGAGGAGCAGGGAGTAGGCGGGAGGTGTGGGTGGCAGGAGCACAGCGAACGCAGGCGGAGGACTCAGGAGGATACTGGGCAGCTGGCCGGAGAGAAGCGGCGCTTTGAAGGGGAAACCGCCGCTTCTCTCGGCTGTGTGGCTGCTCCTGCTCCTCCTGAGTCCTCCGCCCATATTTGCAGGGCCGCATTCCAGGGGCTTTGGAGGGGAGTGGGGGTAAGATGGGTATGAGGTCTCGGGGGAGCAGTTGGGGGATAAGGAGCAGGGGCGGTTGGATAGGGCATGGCGGGGCCTGTCAGGGGGCGGGGGTGTGGATAGGCTGTCAGGGGACAAGAAGCAGGGGAATTGGATGGGGGTGGGGTCCCGGAGGGCAGTGCGGGGCAGGGGGTCCCAGGAGGGAGTGGTCAGGGGACAAGGAGCAGGGGGGGTTGGATGGGTTGGAGGTTCTGAGGGGGGCAGTCAGGGAGTGGGAAGTGGGAGGGGGCAGATAGGGCAGGGGCCAGGATTGGGATGAGAATGTGTAGATAGGTATAGAGAGAGGAGTGCTTCTATTACCTCAGTATTAAGGACAAATTCAGAGGTGATAGCTAAGGGCTTGGTTACAATGGCACTTTATAGCGCTATAAAGCCCCCACGAGCGCTATAACCTCCTCCCCGTCCACACTGGCAAGGCACGTAGAGCGCTATAACTGCTGAGTTATAGCGCTATTGTTAATCCACCTCCGCATGGGGACTAAGGGCTGTAGCGCAGCTGCTGTAGCGCTACAGCAAGAATGTGAACACCCACTGTGCTACAAGTGATCTCTTGAGATGCCTAGAGCCATTTAAGGCAATTGACGTCTCTTCCCTTTGTTTTGAACTGGGCTGGAGGAATGCGGAAGTACCTCTTTAGAGTTTCTCTCTTAACTCGGCAGATAAGCAATGCAAATGTTTAAGGAGGGAACCTGTGTGAAAACAAAGCCCTCTGTGAACGGAGGCTCGCTGACAGGCTTTCAGAAGATCGGAAAAAATCACTGTCTCTCTCCCTCCACATACACACAACGCGTTCCCCCTCACCCCCCTCGTTTAAAAAGCACGTTGCACCCAGCTGAATGCTGGGATACCTGCCCTAATGCGCTGCTCTTAATGCTGCATTAAGTGCCCCAAATGTGGCCATGCTATACCGCTGGCGCGTCTCAGTGTGGACATACAATAGCGCTATACATATTACTGTATAAGGGGACCACTATAACCAATAGTGCTATAATCTTGTAAGTGTAACCATACCCTAAGTAGTAGAGCTCCTGTAGACTCATACTTCTCTAGGGCACACCCGCTTGCTACCTGAATGTAGAGAAATCCTGGGATGTGATCCAAAGCCCACTGACATCAATGGGAATCCTTAAATCAGTGTAAATTACACTTCAAAGAGCATAACTGATCTATTCTAAGTCACACCTTCCTACACCCCTCCCACAATGTTTAATCACTTTTGTTCTCAGACTTCTCTCTTCTGGCCCCTCAGCATGGGGTGATCAAACAGCAACTGTGAAAAATCGGGTCAGGGAGTTGGGGGGTAATAGGAGCTTATATAAGAAAAAGACCCAAAAATCGGGACTGTCCCTATAAAATCGGGACATCTGGTCACCCTAGTGGACTCACTTGTGCTTTGATAGACTCAGCAGGCTAAATGTCAAGGTGATGCTTACACGAGGAGGATGTCAGTTACACACTGGGAAGTTGGTGAGCATCTACAGACTGGATTGTGCAGCCAACCTGTACTCGTGTTGGGGGCCAGGCTGTTTGGGGAGGCACAGCGTTCTCTACCTGGCCCTCCACTCAGTTTCCCAATGTTGATGTGGCCCTCGAGCCAAAATGTTTGCCCACCCCTGCATTAATACAACGTGAGTTGGTAGATACTGGTGCAAACCCCTTTTTTCAAACATTCTCTTTTTCAAACATTCAAATATGGTAACCCTAGTTTCAGTTTGGAGCTGGCTAGGGAGACGGGGGGAAGGCCCAAATAGTGGGTCTCAGCTCCCCACCTCCCAGGATGGACCTGACTGAGGGGGTCCTGTTTTCTGTACCTACGTGCTCTTTTTTTAGACTGTGTTCCTTCTGCTTTACTGGCTGATGGAGAGTCACAGTGAATTGCAGAAAGTGAGGGGTGCAGAGTCCTGACTCCCCTACACTCCATGATAGGTGGTGGATGAGAAACCTGCAGGCAACAAGGTGCCACCAGAAAGGGTGTTGGGGCTTCAGTATGCAGTGCCACCCCCTCTGAGTTGATGACAGTGGTAGGAAGTGGCCTTCTGGGTGCAGTGGCTCTGGTAAATGCTGGCTTGAATCCATGGCTCTTCTCAGTGTACCCATCTTTGCTTCCTGCAAGCATCTGTGTGCTGGAGCTTTACAGGCATGAATACTCCCTGAAAGGCAAAGGGTTTGCTTGAATCCATCTCCCCAGCATGAATGGCCAAGTGACTGGTGGGACACAATTGAGAGTATCAATTCAGGACAAGTTGCTTAGAGCAGGGCAGTTACAGCTCAAGGCTGGGTATCCTTTACCTCTAAGGCACACCAAACCAGCCAAACAGAGAACACTTTGGTCTCACCTAGGGTTACCATATTTTAACTTTTGAAAAAGACGACAGTCCATGGGGGGTAGGAGCCTCCACAGAACCCCCAACCCATCCAACCCCCCTGCTCCTTGTCCCCCGATCGCCCCCTCCCAGAACCCCTGCCCCTAACTGCTTCCTGGGACACCACCACCTATCTAAGCCTCCCTTCTCCTTGTCCCTGACTGCCTCCTCCTGAGACCCCCCCAACCTAACTGCCCCCCTAGTACTCCATCTCCTACCTGTTCCCTGACCCCTATCCACACCTCTGTCCCCTGACAGACTCCCAGGACTCCCCTGCCTATCCAACCACTCCATCCCCTGACTGACCCCCCAGAACCTCCACCCCATCCAACCCCCCTGCTCCCTGTCCCCTGACTGCCCCCCAGAACCTCCTGGTTAGCACTCACTGGTTAACCGTAAGTCACATAAGCAATTCCCTTAGATATTCCAGCTTCCCAGTACAACCACTGGTGCCACTCATTATGGGGATGAATGGTTATGAAAACCAATACCCAGTAAAAGAAAAAAGGTTTTCCCAGTTCCAGTGGACCAAGGCCCAGACCTTGGTAAATATACAAGTCAGATCCTGCCCACAAATCATGCTGTTGCCAGTCCTTTAGAAGCTAAAATCTAAAGGTTTATTCATAAAAAGAAAAAGATATAGGTGAGAGCTAGAATTGGTTAAATGGAATCAATTACATAGAGTAATGGCAAAGTTCTTGATTCAGGCTTGCAGCAGTGATGAAATAAACTGCAGGTTCAATTCAAGTTTCTGGAGTACATCCACAGCTTGGATGGGTCATTCAGTCCTTTGTTCAGAGCTTCGTTTTGCAGCAAAGTTCCTCCAGAGGTCAGAAGCAGGATTGAAGACAAAATGGAAGGGTTTCCAGGGCCTTTTATATTCTTTCTTTTGTGGGCGGAAACACCTCTGTTCTCCGGTGCAAAATCACAACAACAAGATGGAGTTTGTAGCCACCTGGGCAAGTCACATGTTCATTCCTGACTCAATTTTCAGGAGGCAGCCATTGCTCACATGCTACCTTGAACATCCCAGGCAGACTTTTCATATGTGAACTGGAGTCTCCCACGTCCATTGTTAGTTAAGTGTTTCTTGATAGGGCATTTAATCTGCAAATTCCTTTCTCAAGAAGCTGACCAAATGCTTCACTAATGCTACTTAGGCCATGGTTACACTAGCACTTTATAGCGCTATAAAGCCCCCAGGCGCGCTATAACCTCCTACCCATCCACACTGGCAAGGCACGTAGAGCGCTATAACCGCTGAGTTATAGCACTCCTGGTAATCCACCTCCGCACGGGGAATAAGGGCTGTAGCGCAGCTGCTGTAGCGCTACAGCGAGAATGTGGACACCCACTGAGCATTAATTGGCCTCCAGCCTGTCCCACAATTCCCGTTCGAGCCACTCTGGTCATCACTTGCAAACTCTTTTGTTCTGTCTTCAGGTGACCACATGTCAGACCCGCCCTTTAAAGTTCCAGGGAAATTTGAAAATCCCCTTCCTGTTTGCTCCAGCCAAGCGTGGCATGCTCTCAGGAAATCCTTGCAGGTGATCATTCTGATTGATCATGACTCCACGTGCCATGCCTCCTCGGATTAGGCGATCCCCAGTGTGGAGCAATAGTGAGGTGCTGGACCTCATCAGCTGTGTGGGGGAAGAGGCTGTTCAGTCTCAGCTGCAGTCTAGCTGCAGGAATTATGATACCTATGGGCAGATATCATGGGCCTTGGCAGAAACAGGCCATGAGTGGGACACTCTGCAGTGCCGTGTTAAGGTAAAGGAGCTTAGGAATGCGTATCGCAAAGCCCGCGAGGCAAACGGCCGCTCCGGGGCAGCCCTGGTGACTTGCAGATTTTATAAGGAGCTGCATGCGATACTTGGTGGTGATTCTACGGTCACTCCATTGACCACCACGGACACTTCCCAGCCCATTAGTGAAGGAGGGGGTGAGGAGGACGACGAAGAGGAGGAGGAGAATGAAGAAGAGGAGGAGAAGGAGGAGGAGGAGGCGGCAGTGACCCAGGGCACAGAGGAGTCCCTGGACGCATGCAGCCAGGAGCTCTTCTCAAGCCAGGAGGAGGTCAGCCAGCCGCAGTGTCCGTCTGTTGCAGGGGGCAGCTCAGCAGTGGATTGTGGAGGTAAAGCAGCTTTTCTGTTGGGAAGGCAGGCAGCTTGGGGTGGAAAGGGATGCTTGCCTACATGTGGAACAGTGCATTGATGTAGTCTATCACATCGCGGTAATTGTCATCAGTAATCTCTTCAAAGGTCTCAATAAGAGCGCTTGCAATGTGCCTGCGCAGGTTTCCTGAGAGAGCCAGTGTGGCCCCCGTCCCGATCACGGTCACTAGTCCCCACCGCTGTGCTACAATGGGTGGGGGGAGCATTGCTGCACAGAGGCAAGCTGCATATGGCCCTGGGTGGAAGCTGCATCTCATTAAAATCCCCTCCCTTTGTTCCTTGGTCACCCGCAGCAGCGAGATATCTTCCAGGATTAACACCTACGGAGAATGTTGGGACAGTGTTGAGAGTAGGGCTCCCGCCACGTCCCGGCACTCCCCCACACCTCGCCACAGCACAGCACGGCAGGGAAACAATCATTCCCCCTGCATCTGGAGAGGACTCACCATGGCAGGGGCTCTGTTGTTGTCTATGTGCTCTCTGTGGGACAGGCAAACAGGGAATGCGGGAGAATCATAGGCATGTCTGCTGTTTACAAGGGAGCCACTGTTACATGTATCTTTTTCTTTTAGAAACATCAACCTTGAGCCCTGTGCCATCGCTGTTATCAACAGCTGAGAGGCTGAGGCGACTGAGGAAGAGGCCACGAAAGAGCAAAGAGGATCTAGTACAGCAAGTAATGCAACAGGCTGTAATGGAGAATCGAATTGCACAGAGGTGGAGGGAGGACCAGAGCAAGTTGAGGGAGAAGGCGCGGCAGGAGAACGCGATTCACTGGCAGGAAAGCACCGATAAGCTGATCTCATTACTGCAGCTTCAATTGGAGACTATGCAGCGGATTGCCACCCTTCAGGAGGAGAAGCACCGCGCTCTTCACCCCCTTTATCATTTGCCCCCAAACCCTTCCCCTTCTGGCCATCTGTACCCTCCAGGCCACTATCATCAGCTATCTGGTTATCACCACCCACAGCTGCCTCCAACCCCTCTGTCTTCACCGAACAAGCCCCTAACCCAGGACCCTTATCCACTGCATTCAACCCCTAATAACATGCCTTATTGCCCTCTGCAAATGCGGTTCGGGGGACACGGCAACTCTGAGGCCACTGGAGACACAGAGATCTGGACATATTCCAATCTCTGACTGACCCCATCCCACCCCAATTGCACCTTCCCCTGCTTCCCCCTCACCTGCATCAAAATCTTTTCTTTCAGCAACCGTAGCTGTTGAATAAATGAATTGTCTTCTTAATAAATGAGTTTCTTTATTCAGTGTACATAGATTATTAGTGGCTACAGAGAAGCAAATGCCTGTTACTATTAAAAGAATGCACACTCCCTCCCTCTCTTCCCCACTCCCTCCCTCTGCACTTCCCTTTACAACTGGCTGTCAGCCTCAAAATGCTCCCTCAAGGCATCCCTGATCCTAACAGCCTCGCTCTGGGCCCCTCTAAGAGCCCTGCTCTCTGGCTGTGCGTATGTGGCCTCCAGGTGTTGAACCTCCAAGGACCATGCCTGAGTAAAGCTTTCGCCCTTCCGCTCACAAAGATTGTGTAGGGCACAGCATGCAGAAATAACCGCGGAGATACTTCCCTCAGCCAAGTCAAGCCTCCCATAAAGACAGTGCCAGCGGGCTTTGAGACGCCCAAAAGCACACTCCACAGTCATTCGACACCGGCTAAGCCTGTAGTTGAACCTTTCCTGACTGCTGTCCAGGCTCCCTGTGTAGGGTTTCATGAGCCAGGGCATTAAAGGGTAAGCGGGGTCGCCAAGAATCATGATGGGCATTTCGACTTTCCCCACGGGGATCCGCTGGTCTGGGAAAAAAGTCCCAGCTTGCAGCTTCATGAACAGGCCGGTGTTGCAGAAGATGCGTGCGTCATGCACCTTTCCAGACCAGCCTGCGTTAATGTCAGTAAAGCGCCCACGGTGATCCACAAGCGCCTGGAGAACCATGGAGAAGTACCCCTCTCGGTTAATGTACTCATCTGCTAGGTAGGTGGGCACCAGAATAGGTATATGGGTCCCATCCATCACCCCTCCACAGTTAGGGAAACCCATTTCTTCAAAGCTAGCAACAATGTCATGCACGTTACCCAGAGTCATGATTTTTCGTAGCAGGATGCGATTAATGGCCCTGCACACTTGCATCAGCACAACTCCAACGGTCGACTTTCCCACCCCAAAGTGGTTGGCCACCAATCAGTAGCTGTCTGGGATGGCCAGCTTCCAAAGCACAATAGCCACCCGCTTCTCCACCGGGAGGGCAGCTCTCAATCTGGTGTCCTTGCACCGCAGGGCAGGGGCGAGTTCATCACACAGGGCCATGAAAGTGGCTTTTCTCATGCGAAAGTTTTGCAGCCACTGCTCGTCGTCCCACACTTGCATGACGATGCGATCCCACCACTCAGTGTTCATTTCCCATGCCCAGAAGCGGCGTTCCATGGCCGTGAGCATGTCCGTTAATGAGACAAGAAGCTTCGTGTCAAACGTGTTCACCGCTTCGATCTCGTCTTCAGACTCATCACTGTCATCTTGCATGTCAAGGATTAACTCCACTGCACACAGAGATGTGCTGGTGACAGTAGTCAGCATGTCTCTCAGCAGTTGTGGATTCATTGCGGCACATGAAAATGGAAGACAGAGCGCGCCTTGCTGAAACTGTTGAAAGATGGCACCTGAGGTGGACGGAAACCCAGGGATTGCTGGGATATGCCACGAAGCTTCATGGGTAGTTGGAACAGGATGCAGAATGCCCCGCAAGTGACGCCCCCCTACCACAAGGCATTGCGCCAGATCAGGAAGAGGTGCTCTGTGGGATACCTGCCCTAATGCGCTGCTCTTAATGCCGCCTGAAGTGCCGCAAATGTGGCCATGCTATACCGCTGGCGCGTCTCAATATGGACACGCAATAGCACTATACATATTGCTGTATAAGGGGACTACTATAACCAATAGCGCTATAATCCTGTAAGTGTAAACATACCCTTAGAATCAAACACATTGAGGTACAAGTATAAAGCCAATATTCATAATTTCAACTACAAAAATGATACACACATACAGACAATATAATCATAACCAGCAAAGCATATCCTTTTTATAAACACCTCACACAATAACCTTTGTACAATATTTGCTGCAAATATATAACAGTGGTTGCAGTAATGATCTATACAGTCACATTTCATGTCAGTAATGTCATAACTGGCAAGAAGCTGTTGAAGAAATTGACTAGTCCATTAGTTGAAAATTTACCACATGTGCACTGCCTTTTGAGTAAATGATTGGCCTTGCTCAGTGACCCCCGAGAGTGCAAGGGGCTGCTCACAGTGATGAGTAGATCTATCAGATAGAATAATCTTCCCCTTTCTCTTAGCTTTCCCTCCTCTCCCCATTGGAAATCATGGTCTGACAGGCACTAACCAGCAAGGTTTCTGCAAAAGAAAATCATATCTCACTAATCTACTAGAATTCTTTGAATGTGTCAATGGCATGGTGGCTAAAGGAGAAATAGCTGACATAATTTAGTTAGACTTTCAAAGGCTTTTGCCAATATCCCTCATAAAAAGCTACTAAAGAAACTAAGTAGCCATGAGGGGTGATAGGCAAAATATTGTCCTGGATCAAACATTAACTAAGAGGTAGGAAAAAAAGAGCAGGATTAAATGGTCAGATTTCATCACAGCAAAAGGATAACATCAGAGGCTTCAAGGTTTGTCTATGTCTGGAACAAGGGTGGGCAGCCAGGCAGCAAAATCTACACATGACACAAATAGGATGTTACAAGGCAGAAGGAAGAGCATGGAGACTAAACTAAAAATGCCTCATCTGGACATCATATTGCAGCACTAGCACCCTCATCTCCAAAAAGGTATGGTAGCAGTACAGGACTTCAGAGAAGGGTGAGGAGAATGATCCAGGGTCTGGAAAATTTCCCCTTTGGCGAGAGAGTGAAAAGAGTAGGATTGTTACCTTAGAAAGGAGACAAATGAGAGGGGATGTGATCCCTCCCACCTCCTTCTCCACTCTTCCCCGGGCGTGCCGTGTCCCCACTTCTCAGCCTACTTCCCTGCGCTTGCCGTCACCAAACAGCTGTAGCAAGCTCCAGGAAGGAGGCGGGAGGAGCAGGAAGGCGACAAGCTCAGGGGAGGAGGCGGGGAAGAGCCGGGGCCGGGATTTGGGGAAGGAATCCAATTGGGGCAGGGTCGGGGAGGAGTTGGGGCAGGGACTTTGGGAAAGGGGTTGGAATGGGGGCGGGAGAGGGTAGGGAAGAGGTGGAGTTAGAACGGGGCCGTGGGCAGAGGTGGGTTGAGGCTGGGGCAGAGGTGGGCTATGGTTTGGCTGTGTCCACACTGCAAAACAGCAGGTCTTGGTCCGAGTCCCAGTGGGACTCAGGTTCTGACCCACTCCCCAGCAGGCCCTAGTACCTGGGCCCTGAGCTCACCTGAGTTGCACGGATTTGTTTGTGAATGGAAGCGGGGCTTGGGTACAACCCTGAGTCAAAGCCCGGGCTTAGGATGCAATGTGGATGTACCCTATGGGGCCAGGCATCAGCAAGATTAAGAAGGATGATCCAGTGGTTTGGGCACTAACCTGGGGCTTAGGAGATCCTGGTTCAATTCCCTGTTCTGACAACAACTTCCTGCACAAGTCCCTTAGTCTCTCTGGCCCAGGTCATCAACGGTGTTTAGGTATCTCACTCTCAATGGGGCTTTGTCCTCCATATGTAAATAGAGCTACCAATCTCCCCCGCCCCCCCCCCCCCCCCACAGGACCATCAGGATAGGCAGAGCCCAGATAATGCAGAAAGAGGGCTGCAAGGCACCTCGGGAAGAAAAGGGAACAATCTGGGCTGACAACAAGCAAGAGGGAGATGGAGTAAGGGGAGAGGCCCAGCTGCTGTGCTTGCTGTATAGTGCCTTCTCTCAAAGCACTAGGAGCTCACAGCCCCATCCTCGCCCAGGCCCAGGACGGGGGCACGTTGTGCAGGGACGGGCAGCATTGGCTAGCTCAGGGAAGATTCCTGAAGGCAGCCTGTGTCTAGGCAGCATTCTTAGCTGAGCTAAGATTAACATTCACCGGCACAAATATAAACACGTACAAGCTGCATCTGTTCTGTGGACCCCATGCCTGGCACGAATCAAAGCACAGCCTCCCCTGAGAGCCTGGGGATGTGTGCAGCAGCTCACTGTTACCACGTCAGCTGTTTGCAAGGGCTGCTAATACCTTGTCTAACAAGCTCCCATCTGAATGTGTCCTATGCACACCTGAGGACAGAGTCTGGCTGCCTTCACCCACCTCCCACTGCTGCTCTTATCCTTCCCCCAGCCTCTCTCCCCCTACAAACCTCCTGCTGGCAAAATCCCACTTGTTCATGTAGGGTGCTGGAGCCAAGAGCCTACTGCACTAACAGCCAATGCAGTATTAATGGGGATCTGTGCAGAAGAGTGGGGGGCTGTCTGGCTGTTACTAGGGCTATAGGTTGGGGGTTATTAAATAGATTTAAAGAACCTTCAGTGTATAAACTATCAAATGTTCCCCTGTTGTTAATGTCCCAGTGGTTTCTGTTTTTCAGGCTCTGAAAGGCAGTGGTGTGTGGTAGGTATGATGAGCAGCTGTGGGTATTTGTATGTCTCTGTGTGTGTCTGTTTCATAGAATCATAGAATATCAGGGTTGGAAGGGACCTCAGGAGGTCATCTAGTCCAACCCCCTGCTCAAAGCAGGACCAACCCAAACTAAATCATCCCAGTCAGGACTTTGTCAAGCCTGACCTTAAAAACCTCTAAGGATGGAGATTCTACCACCTCCCTAGGTAACCCATGCCGGTGCTTCACCACATTTCTAGTGAAATAGTGTTTCCTAATATCCAGCTTAGACCTCCCCGACTGCAACTTGAGACCATTACTCCTTGTTCTGTCATTGGTACCACTGAGAACAGCCAAGCTCCATCCTCTTTTGAACCCCCTCTTCAGGTAGTTGAAGGCTGCTATCAAATCCCCTCTCACTCTTCTCTTCTGCAGACTAAACAAGCTGAGTTCCTCAACCTCTCCTATTAAGTCATGTGCCCCAACCCCCTATCACTTTTGTTGCCTGCTGCTGGACTCTCCAATTCGTCTACATCCTTTCTGATACAGGGTGTTACAGTGCCCAGTTCCTTAGCTCAAGCTGGGACAGCTCACGCTTTAGCTCTGCAGGTTCCGGCATGTCATCCAGGAGGGCAGCTGTCACCCATGCACCAAACCCCCAGCTGACAGGTTTCAGAGGAAACTCCCATGGGCCAGGGAGATTGGAGCTTTGCATATTGACATTGAAACTGCCATGATCATGGCTCAGCAGTAAGAGTCAGTGCCATGAATCTCTAAAACTGGTTCCAGGCTTTTCATCTGTTGATGCGGCCAGGTAGGCGAGGCTGGTGTCACACCTGGGAAGCACTTAGTGCACCAGTGAGAGCTGGAATCCTGCAGCCACAGCTGGGGCTGATGCTGCAGGGAGGGGAGCTTACAGCTACTCCCTGTCCTTCTTCCACCCTTGACAGAGCTGCCCCCTTCTCCTCACCCTGGTTGCTCCTTGGGGTATAGGAGTTTGACAGTGGATTAAACCTGGAGGAACCCCACTGCAGCAATGGAGTGAGAGGAGAACCAGCTGCCGGGGTGTGACTAGGAGGAATGGGCTGGCAGAACAGGAAAAGAGCTTGGAGAAATTGGGAAGCCCCCCATGAGTAGCAGGCTTGGAGCTGGAAGCCCCATCACTCCAGTCAGCATGGGCCTTGCTGGGCTTACCTCCCCTGGGCCTTGTGGGTGGGCTATTGTGAGCAGTACCAACAAAGTTTGGTGTCTAGATTCCCTGCAGAACTCACATCTTGGTACTCTTCCCCACTTACCCCCTGGCAGGCCCTCTTGGCCCACCTCTTGTCTAACTCCAGCTCATGTTGTCACTGCCCCGAGTGGTTAGCTAGCCTCCACTCCACCAGCTCCAGCTCATTCACTCTCAGCTCCAATTTCCATCTCTTCACATGCACTGCGGGGGAACCCAGGTGGGAATCCCCCATCCTGGGATACTGCATTCGGGGGGACCCCCTGCCACTACCTCAGCTGACCCCTGCTACTCCCAGGCTCTCCGGGCTTCCCGGAAGCCCTGCTGGGATCTGGAACTTGGTCCTTGGACTGATCATTCTCTACCAGTGGGGCAATCAGCTGCTCCTGAGTGAGCCTCCCCATGCTCAGAGCTCTCTCTCCCTGCACAGACGTGCCAGGTCACTGTTATGGAGCTGGTGATAGGCCATTTCCATGCTGGTTCCTTCAATTCCCTTCTTTTATCGCTGGCAGCCACTCACTTCAAAGTGCCTGGGCTCACAGCCAACCATCTACAGGGTGCATCCACAAACCATACTCTGCTAACAAGTTGTCACAGACTCACAGGTCGTTCCTACTCTTGGCCCATATTGTCCCTGGGGGGAACCACCGTCAGTGAAACATCCCTTCTCGGGGTTCCACTCTCTCTCAGGGGGCTACGCCTCCCCACCTCCTGGAACCGCACCTCTCTGAGCCTTAACCCACCTGTCTCTCACCATGGGCCCCCTCAGGGAGTTCACTTGCACTGGACCTCTGTAGCCTCCACTCCCAGAGGGAATAATGCAACCCTGATCTCTAGACCGGAGCGACTCTCAGCCAGTGTAAAACAGGAGGGTTTATTGAGTGACTGAACACAGCATAGGAAACTCTCAGGGCCCTCAGGCCTGGCCTCCCTCACCACAGTACATCTAAGTCTCCCCTGCATCCAGGTGGGCTCTCTCTGCTCTCTCTCTTCAGACCCGAGACCCTGCGTTTTCCAGGTGGGCATCCGATATCACTAGCCCCAACAGCTCCTCCCCTGTCCTTTGTCTTCTGAACCAGGTAAACAGGTCACTAAGGCCCTCCCTGTTCCGTCCTTTGTCCTCCCACTGGCCAGAACTGGCTGATTGCCAAGCTGGGGTGAGCCTCTTAGTCACCAGGTCACCAGTTGTTAGGGCTCCCTATCTCCAGGCCATTGTCGGGGGTCTCAGCTGCTAGGCGAGGTCACATCTGATCGTCAGCAACAACAAACCCTCTCCCACCACCTTGTTAAACACTCAGCACACAGGGAAACTGAGGAGCAAGCACCTTATTCATGTAAAACACTACAAAAATCCCCAGCTTCGTCATGGGTTGAGGAGCCCCTGAAGCCACCCATCCCCCCAGCCTAGAAGGCAGATGGAGACCCTGAGGCAGCCCCTCCAGGCCTGGCGGATGGGGATGAAGAGCCTCAGGATGAGCAGAGGGGAGGCTGAGGGGCTGAACTGATGGGGTGGGAATGGGCAGGGGAATAGGCAGAACTGATGGGGCTGAGAGGGACAGGAATGATTGGAGGTTGGAGGAAGTATTAATTTCTGAGTAGGGGACAGGCAGATGTGGGGTGAGTGCACCTGCAGCAGGGGCCAGAATCTCCTGACCCAATAAATCTGGGAGAACTGGCGATGGTGGCTGTCACCCGCAGATGGTGGATGGGTGCAGGAGTGCAACAATCAAGAGATGGACAAAAGAACCCCGAGAATATAATCCTTTTGGACCTGTGGGATCTGTGGGATTGGCTGTGCTTTGATGGGTTCCTGGTAGAGATTGAAACTTATTTGTGTCCCTAGAAAAACAAAACCTGCAAAAGATTCTTCTGCCAGCCCAGGGTGGAAAAGGAACGGAGATGCACTGGGGAGTGTCACAGACTGGAAGACCCAGAACCAGTCTTGTGGATTTAGCCTGCTAGGAGATATCCTGATTAGAGACAGGTTGGTGGGAGGCTACGATGGGAAGTGGGGTGAACGCTGGTTGAGATATTGTGAGCTGACTATAGACACAGCCAGACAACAGCCACAAAGATGGCACAGGCAAACTTCTGGGTGCTGCTGGCTCTAAGAAGAGGAGTGTCAGGAAACAGCCGCTGAGATTAACCTGGAGCAGAAGGTAGAGGATGGGTGTGAGAGGAAAACATGAGGAAACCAGGCACTGCAAGAAGGGTGCCAGAAACTTGCTACAGACATCCCAGGAGGCTGTGGGCGGTATGGGAGATTATCCAGCTTTGGGCAAGAGGGCAGAGGCTGCCTCCATTAAAACTCTTTTGCCAGACAGTGAAGAAAAAAGCCAACTGTAAATAAAGTGGGGGAATCCAGTGCTAGCTCCAGTGATGAGTCCTTGGGCATTGAGTCCACAGAGCAGCTGTCACGGACACAGGCAGCAGAGCAGAGGGCACAGGACTGCTGGCTAAGCTGAACATAGAGAGCAGTAGAGTCCTGTGAACTGACTGCAGCTGAATCCACAACCATGCAACTGGACTCCTGAATATCAACCTGACGGAGACACCTCCAGGCCTGGCATGGAGCTCACTCACAGAGGCACTTTGCTCCTTCTCACCATGGGAGACTGATCACAGCAGAGAGATGAGGCCCAACATCCTGAGTGCAATCCCACTGCTCTAGAGGGACGAGTGGCCAGCTGGATAGTGGGGACCAAATTCCAGCCTGGTTCCAGGAGGAGCCCTAGTGAGCATCAAAGCATCCCCCAGAGCAGTCCCATCCAGGACCAGATGTGCAGCCCCATTCTGGCCTTGAGGTGTTCACTCCCCTTTAGGAGTAGACGTGGTTCTTCTGTGGAGGACGGAGCTGTGCGGTGCTCACTCCCAGAGCTGTCACAGACACGGGATCCCTGTCACCAGCACCAGCTGTTCCAAAATCAGGAAACAGCCCCCAAATTCATGAGACTGACTTAAAAACCATGAGATTTAAAAACCTAACTGATGAGCTCTCTCCGTTTGCCTCTGGTTTCAGAGCCTTCTGGGGCACAGGAGGGACGGGTGTCATTTTCAAGTTTGTCTCTGCAACCAGGAGGGTGTCATGGAGTCACCAGGCAATCCTCTGGAACTACTCCATACGAAGCCAGTCAGGACTCTGTGGGAGCCTCCTCGCTCTCACCATACTGTCTTCAGGGCAAGAAGTTTACACAGCTTTGACCTTCCTGGGTCTGATCTCGGATCATTCAGCATCCTCTTCTCACACTCGTGCGCTTCCCACAGCAAGTCCACATGGGCAGGGCTCCTGGGGAAGCCAGTGGGCCCTGCACCCCAACTCCACAGTCTAGGGTGACCAGATGACAACAAGGAAATACCGGGACACATGGAGGGAAGTGGGGAGAGAGGGGAAGGGGGAGGGGGAAAGAGAGGGGAAGGAGGAAGGTGGATGGGGGAGAGAGGGGAAATGGGGGAGCGGGGAGCCATAGGATCACCCCCACTCTCACCCCACTGGAAGCATGGGGGCAAGGGGAGATACAACACCTGCCCATGGTGCATGGTGCCCCACCCCCGCTCTGGGGCCGGGCACAGGCCGGCAGAGAAGGACACCCTGCCCCTCCGCCCCATCTCTGGGGCACAGGCGGGCAGAGCAGGAACCCCCCTAAGCTCCGGGGCCGGGTGCAGCCCTGCTCCAGGTTGCAGGCCAGCGGTGCAGGGACACTCCTCCCCCCCACAGGCTCTGAGGCACCTGGGGAAGTGTCCAGGAGCGACAAGTAGGTCCCTCCCTCTGCCTCCTGCTGGAGTCCAGTCTGGCTGGGCGGTGGCTGGAGTGGAATTGCAGGGGGGCGGCCCTCTGCCGGGTCCTGCAAGCCCCGTCCCTGCAGCAGGTGGCGGCACGGAGACCTCCTCCCTGCCCCTGTGCCTGCCTGGGGCCAATTTGTAAGCTCCTGCTGGGAGCTGCCCTGGCAGAAGCAGTGAGAGGAGCAGCAGCGCCTTGCCGCCGCGCCTGCAATCCCGATATCGGGACAAAAGGGCATCCCGATCTTAAATCAGTAGGGACGCAGGACAAGACCCCTAAAATCGGGACTGTCCCGATAAAATCGGGAAGTCTGGTCACCCTACCACGGTCAGACGTGACTCTCAGCCAGCCAGTAAAATAGAAGGTTTATTAGACAACAGGAACGCAGCCTAAACCAGCGCTTGTAGGTACAGGAAACAGGACCCTCCCAGGGCTTGGCTACGCTGGCAGGGAGTGGCCGAGATCTGGCTGGCGCCATGCCCTTATGAAGCTGCTGCCTTGTTTCCCAGGGACAGTAGCAGATCCTGCCGAGCAAGCGAGGAGCATTCTGAAAGCTAATTCTGAGCCAGGGCAAGGGAGAAGGCCTGTGTGCACAGGTGTTAGCCAGCAGGGCGCTGGCAAAGTCACACTGGCTAATTAGACACCTTGCCAGCCTTTAATGAGAACAAATGAGAGGCAAGGCAGTGCAGAGAAGGACCATGGCATGTGGCTGCTGTCCCAAGTGCCTGCCTGGTAATTAGACAATAGGCGTCTCTTAGCACAGTGACTGATTTCACCTGGAGCAGGTGAGTGATGGCACCAGGGGCGCGCAGCAGGGCTGAGCATGTCACGGAGGTCAGGGGGTGTAAATGGCGAGTGCCTTGCTGCCAGTGGCTGTGCTGGTGTTAGGGAATGGCCTTTACTATCCCTGCCGAGCCACGTAGCCAATGCTAGCTCAGCATGGCCAGATCCAGCCTGCTGCATGCCCCATCCAGTGGCAGGCTTTTGTCCCTCTGGTAATGCACTGGTCGCCTCCTTCTTGCACTGGACGTGGGGAGATGCTTGGCTCACTTGGCACGTGCCAATGAGTCTCCCCTGAAGATGTGGGGACAGTGCTGCCAGCCCTGTGTCTAACACACAAGACAAGAGGCCTGAGGTCTCCACATCTGCTGCCCCGACCCTCCAAAGGCCGATTGCTCCTATGGGGCCTAGCTACCTCCCAAGCAGGATGCTGCTCACCCTAGTCAAGCCCCTGAAATTCCCCTCCAGAAACCAGCCATCTTTCCCCGGGGGGCACCAGTCAGGGGCAGGGCTTCTAGCCCTGTCCCTGTGGGGTCACCTGTGGGGCATGGGCTTGACTCCTGGCCCCCCACGCCTCAGCAGAGGGCTCCTGGCAGGTGCAGGTAGCCAAATTCCCATTGAATGAGCCTGAGCTCATTGTGTGGCTGGCAGGCTGCACTGAAGACCCCTCAGCTCCTGCTGTATGTTCCCTTCCCCAAGGGCAATCCTTAACAAACAGGTTTGCCAGCCAGCCATCCCCAGTGTCTGGGACATGCAGCCCCTGTCAGATGCCAGCTCCTTGTGGCCCAGAGCCATGTGTGCAGTGGGCCATTAAGGGCAGAGCCATCTGCGAGGGCCCATGGAAGCCCAGCCAGAACTCTCCTCTCCCGTTTCTGTTCTCCCAGCTTCCTGCCCCTCCTCATACTGCCTCCTGACTTGCCAAGCTGAAGGAAAAGGCCAGAGGGGAAGTAGGGGGTCTCCCAGAAGAGGGCATGGAGGAGGGGCTGTGGCAGAGGAGTGGAAGAAGTAGCTGAGGTTGGCTCAGTGCTGTGGAGCTGAAGAATACCTCCTGCCTCTGCCCAGCTTGAGGAGGTGCTTGAGAGTGCAGCTGCTACTCTGGCTGCCCTGGGACCGGGGTGAGGCTCTGGTCTCTCAGCTGTGTCCAACCTGGGCCTAGTTTCCCTTTGAAGCCCTTGCTAAGACACAAAAGACTTGGCTGGCTTCCAGCCAGGCCAGCTGGTGGTTTGGGTCATGCTGGGCCCCCAGTAGGTCTTGTTATCGGGGGTTGGGGGGCGGTGCTTTGATGGTGTGGCTGGACCTGCCCCCAGCCCCAGTGGGCCCCTTTGCCCTAGGAGACAAGGCTCACTCAACGGGGATGGTGTGTTAGGCCTGAGGGCTGAGGCCACCCATGCTGGGCAGTGCAAGTACAAGGCCAGTTCTAAGCAGTACCCGAAGCTGCAGCATGTTCTTGATCAATACGGGCCTCGCCCTGGTCAGCAGAAGTCTTGCTGCCAAGAAGAGGGTGCTGAGATGGGGAAGCGGCTGGCTGCTCACTTCCCCTCTGAGCCCTCCACAGGCTCAGCATCACTCTCAGCCCCATGCCACAGGTGCGGAAGGAAGGTGCTTTCCCAGCTGTGCTGTGTGTTTAGGCTGAGGCTTCATTTATCCCGCCATGAGGCTCAATTGCTGTAATTGCCCCTTGCAGCGCTCACGGTAGGGTGTCTCTATCATTTGGAGCTTGTTCAGGAGGCAGCAGCTCATTTGCTTGCTCATCTGAACCGTCATGAGAATATCATGCCAGCCCAGGACTCCTACCCTGTCTGCCTCAGAAGGCCTATCAGCTGGCATTGCCACAGGTGAGAGACCTTCATTTTGTCTCTTAAAGAATGTAATTGTTAATAGGGCCCCAGAGCGAGCGAGAGATCGGTTCCCAGCTCAGAGCTATTCCATGTTTTATCAATGAACTGAAAGAAAATCTCCAATCCCTGCTGGCAAAGTTTGCAGATGACACAAAGATTGGTGAAAGATAAATAATGATAAGGTCAGGCCATGCGCACAGAATGATCTGTACTGCTTGGTAAGCTGGGCACGACTGAACAACATGTTTGAATACAGCCAAATGCAAGCCCATAGATCTAAGAATAAAGAGGGTTGGACACCCAGGATGGGGGACAGTATTTTGGAAAGTGGTGGCACTGAATGGAACTTAGGGGTCATAGTAAATAACTAACTGAAGATGAGTTCCCAGTGCCACATGGCTAAGAAAGCCAGGATTGTATAAACAGCTCACCTAGGAGTGGGGAGAAGACATTGGCTCTGTGTTTGGATATGTGGAGTCCTGGGTCCATGTGCAGTATCTGCACTGCCAGATGGATTCTGGAATGTTGGAGAGGGTTCAAGGAAGAGCTACAAGAATGATTTGAGGTCTGGAAAGCCTGCCTGATAGTACATAAGAACATAGGCGCCGACTCCGTGGGTGCTCCGGGGCTGGAGCACCCACAGAGAAAAGTTGATGAGTGCAGATTAACCACCAACAGCTATTAGCCCCACCCCGCCCCAGTTCACCTCCACTCTGCCTCCTCCCTTGAGCGCGTCGCTGCTGCTCTGCTTTTCCCCCATCCCAGGCTTGCCGGGAATCAGCTGTTTTTAATGGCAAGCCTGGGAGGGAGGGGGAGAAGCGGCATGGCGGCACACTCGGGGGAGGAGGCGGAGTGGAGGTGAGTTGGGGTGGGGAGCGGTTCCTCTGCACCCCCACAGCTTAGTTGCTGCAGCCCTCCCCGCACCCTCCCACCCCAGCTCACCTCCGCTCCGTCTCGCCTCCCCCACTGAGTGAGCCACCACTCCACTTCTCCTCCCTCCCGCCCAAGCTTGCCACACGAAAGCCTGGGAGGGAGAGGGTGGAGGGGAAATGCGGTGTGCCCGGCGGAGGAGGCAGGGCCGGGGATTTGGGGAAAGGGTTGGAATGGGGTGGGGCCGCGGGCAGAGTTGGGGCGGGAGTGGGGGGGCATGAGCAGCCACTGACGCCGGCATAAGAACAACCATGCTGGGTCAGACCAATGGTCCATCCAGCCCAGTAACCTGTCTACTGTCTAACAGCAGTCCATGCCAGGTGCTCCAGCAGGAATGAACAGAACTGGCAATCATCAAGTGACTAATGCCCTGTCATCCAGGCCCAGCTTCTGGCAAAGAGAGGCTAGGGACACCCAGAGCACGGGGCTGTGCCCCTCATCATCTTGGCTACTATCCATTTGGAATGATCCACCATGAGCTTACTTAAATCTTTTTCGAACCCAGTTATACTTTTGGCCTTCACAACATCCCCTGGCAATGAGTTCCACAGGTTGACTGTGCGTTGTGTGAAGAAGTGCTGCCTTCTGTTTGTTTTAAACCTGCTGACCATTAATGTTCATAGTGCAAACCTGGGGTAGCTCACACTATTTAGCTGATCAAAAAGAAGGCTGAGAGGTGACTTGTTGACAGTCCCTAAGAACCTGCCTGGGGAGAAGGTGCTGCTGTCTAAGGGAGCATACAAAGGCAGTGTGGGCAAGTTAGAAATAAGGTGCACATCTTTAGCAGCAGATTAATCACTGCAAGCCCACACCTAAGGAGTCTTTAAATTAAGACTGGGTGTCTCATCCCAAAAGCTCTGCTCCAGCACAACCCCACATCCAGTGCCAGATACCAGTGTTCCTGGTACGCAAGAGGTCAGACTAGATGCTGCAATGGTCCCTTCTGACCTTTCCATCTGTCAATCTCCGACTGCAATGGTACAGGCCTGGCTGTACTGGAGTCCTTCACCCCAAGCTCTGTCCCCTCGGTTCTATGCAGTCACAGCCCATCTGCCTTTCATGGAGCTCAACATCACATCTTATTGGCCTTCCCTGGGATGGGGTCGTGGGATGGAACTTTCTGAATTCTGGCAGTCACAGATCAGAGAGAGATCCAGACAGGGTGGACTTGAAGTGATTGGGGTAATATAGGGAAAGAAGTCTGAAATCCTGGACAGTATTCATAGTCTCTTTCGGTTAGTGCCTGCTGTCACAGACTCACAGGTTGTGCCCACTCTTGGTCCCGTACGGTCCCTGTGGGGAATCCCCTTCATTGTGACAGTCCTTCTCAGGGGTCCACTCTCTCTCAAGGGTTAAGCTCCTCCACTTCCTGGAACCGCACCTCTTTGAGCCTTAGCCCACCTGTCTCTCGCCCACTGGGCCCCCTCAGGGAATCCACTCTCTCTGGACCCCTGGGGACTCCACTCCCAGAGGGAATACGCTCACACTTTGAATACTGTGTACAGATGTGGTCGCTCCATCTCAAAAAAGATATATTGGAATTAGAAAAGGTTCAGAAAAGGGCAGCAAAAATAATTAGAGGTATGAAATAGTTTCCTATGAGGAGAGATTAATAAGACTTGGACTTTTCAGCTTGGAAAAGAGACAGCTAAGGGGACATATGATCAAGGTCTATAAAATCATTACTGGTGTAGAGAAAGTAGATAAAGAAGTATTGTTTAATACTTCTCATAACATAAGAACTAGGGGTCACCAAATGAAATTAATAGGCAGAAGGTTTAAATCAAACGAAAGGAAGTATTTCTTCACACAACACATGGTCAACCTGTGAAACTCCTTGCCAGAGCATGTTATGAAGACCAAGACCATAACAAGGTTCAAAAAAGAACTAGATAAATTCATGGAGGGTAGTCCATCAATGGCTATTAGTAAGGATGCGCAGGAATGGTGTCCCTAGCCTCCGTTTGCCAGAGGCTGGGAATGAGCGAATGAGCGACAGGGAATGGATCACTTGATGATTACTTGTTCTGTTCATTCTCTCTGGGGCAGCTGGCACTGGCCACTGTTGGAAGATGGGACACTGGGCTAGATGGACCTTTGATCTGACCCAGTAGGGCCCTTCTTATGTTCTTATGTTATCTAATAATGCAACCCTGTTCTCTAGACTGGAGTGACTCTCAACCAGCATAAAATAGGAGGGTTAACTAAGCGTCTGAACACAGCACACAAAACTCTCAGGGCCATCAGGCCTTGCCTCCCTCAGCACCATACATCCTAGGGTATGTCTACACTATGAAATTAGGTCGAATTTATAGAAATTGATCTTTAGAAAGCGATTTTATACAGTTGATTGTGTGTGTGTCCCCAGTAAGCGCATTAAGTCGGCAGAGTGTGTCCTCAATACCATGGCTAGCATTGAATCACGGAGCGGTGCACTGTGGGTGGCTATCCCGTAGTCATCATAGTCTCCACTGCCCACTGGAATTCTGGGTGCTGCCCATTGGAATTCAGGGTTAAGTTCCCAATGCCTGATGAGGCAAAAACTTTGTCACAGGTGGTTTTGGGTACAGGTCATCAGTCTCCCTTCCCCTCATCCCTCTCTTGGTGAAAGCAACGACAGGCAATCATTTCACGCCTTTTTTCTTGGGTTACCTGTGCAGACATCATAGCACAGCATGCATGGAGCCCGTTCAGCTCACCACTGCTGTTTGTGAGCATTGTAAACACCTTGCACATTATCCTTCAGTATGTGAAGAACTGGCTAGGAGACGCCAGCAAGAGGATGAATGTGAGGAAGACAGGGACGCAGACGTTCCTGAGAGCACAGGATGTGGCAATTGGAACATCATGGCGACAGTGGAGCAGATTAATACCACGGAACACTGATTCTGGGCCTGGCAAACAAGCACAGACTGGTGGAACTGCATAGTATTGCAGGTATGGGATGATTCCCTGTGGCTGTGAAACTTTCGCATAGGGCCACTTTCCTGGAACTTTGTGAGTTGCTTTCCCCCACCCTGAAGCTTAAGAATACCAAGATGAGAATTGCCCTGACAGTTGAGAAGTGAGTGGCGATAGCCCTGTGGAAGCTTGCAATGCCTGACTGCTACCAGTCAGTCAGGAATCAATTTGGAGTGGGCAAATCTACTGTGGGGGCTGCTGTGATCCAAGTAGCCAAGGCAATCAGTAACCTTCTGCTAGCAAGGGTACTGGCCTGGGAAATGTGCAGGTCATAGTGGATGACTTTGCTGCAATGCGGTTCTGTAACTATGGTCGGGTGATAGACAGAACACATATTGCTATCTTGGCACCATACCACCTTGCCAACCAATATGTAAACTGCAAGGTTACTTTTCAATGGTGTTGCAAGCACTGGTGGATCACAAGGGACATTTCACCAACATCAACATGGGACAGCAACATGGGGAAAGGTGCATGATGCTTGCATCTTTAGGAACTCCAGGCTTTTTGAACAACTGCAAGAAGGGACTTACTTTCCAGACCAGAAAATTACCATTGGGGATGTTGAAATGCCAATAGTTATCCTTGGAGTCCCAGCCTACCCCTTGTTCTCGTGGCTCATGAAGCCACACACAGGTAGCCTGGACAGTAGCAGTTCAACAATAGGCTGAACAAGTGCAGAATTGTGGTAGAATGTGCCTTTGGACATTTAAAACCTCACTGGCGCTGTTTGCTAACTAGGTTAGACCTCAGAACAACCAATATTCTCATTGTTATTGCTGCTTGCTGTGTGCTCCATAATATCTGTAAGAGTAAGGGGGAGATGTTTATGTCGGGGTGGGAGGTTGAGGCAAATTCGCTGACAGCCAATTTTGAACAGCCAGACACAAAGGCGATTAGAAGAGCACAGCTAGGCATGCTGCAGATCAGAGAAGCTTTGAAAACCATTTTCGTGACTGGCCAGGCTACGGTGTGATAGTTGTGTGTGTTTGTCCTTGATGCAAAGTTGCCCCCTTTGTTGATTTTAATTCCCTGTAATTCCCGACCACCCTCCCCCCTTCTATCACATCTGGCAAAGGAAATAAAGTCACTATTGTTTTGAAACCATGCATTCTTTCTTTATTGATTAAAAAAAAGTGAGATAACTGACAAGGTAGCCCGAGTGGGGTGAGGGAGGAGGGAAGGACAAGGCCACATTGCTTATAGTAGCCACACTACAAATAAAAACTTACTCAATGACAGCCTTCTGTTGCTTGGGCCATGCTCTGAAGTGGAGTGGCTGGGTGTCCGGAGCCTCTCTGCTGCCCCTGTGTTCTGGGGCGCCTGGGTGAGTGAGGAGGATATGGAACCTGGAGAGGAGGACAGGCAGTTACACGGTGGATGCAATGGCAGTCTGTGCTTTTGTTGCCTTTCCTGCAGCTCCACCAGACGCCTGAGCATGTCCACTTGCTCCCCCATTAGCCTCAGCACCGCATCCTGCCTCTTTTCATTGCTCTAACTGTATGCTTTCCTGGACTCTGTCACTGTTTGCCTCCATGAATTCAGCTGTGCCCTATCAGTGCAGGAGGACTGCATGAGCTCAGAAAACATTTCTTCGCGAGTGCTTTGCTTTTTTTTTTTTTTTTTTTTTTTTTGCCTTCTGATATGCGATAACCTCTGGGACAGAGATGATAGAGGGAGCGTAGAAAAATTTACATGTGTGGGGGGATAAAAAGGGAGAGTAGAATTTAAGAAGATACATAAGAACATAAGAAAGGCCGTAATGGGTCAGACCAAAGGTCCATCTAGCCCAGTATCCTGACTACCAACAGTGGCCAATGCCAGGTGCCCCGGAGTGAGTGAACCTAACAGGTAAAGATCAAGTGATCTCTCTCCTGCCATCCATCACCCTCCTCTGACAAACAGAGGCTAGGGACACCATTCCTTACCCAGCCTGGCTAATAGCCATTAATGGACTTAACCTCCAGGAATGTATCCAGTTCTCTTTTAAACCCTATTATAGTCCTAACCTTCACAGCCTCCTCAGGCAAGGAGTTCCACATGTTGACTGTACACTGTGTGAAGAAGAACTTCCTTTTATTTGTTTTAAACCTGCTTCCCACTAATTTCAATGGGTGGCCCCTATTGGTCCCATATGTTCTATTATGGGAACAAGTAAATAACTTTTCCTTATTCACTTTCTCCACGCCATTCATAATTTTATATACCTCTATCATAACCCGCCTTAGTCTCCTCTTTTCCAAGCTAAAAAGTCCTAGCCTCTTTAATCTCTCCTCATATGGGACCTGTTCCAATCCCCTAATCATTTTAGTTGCCCTTCTCTGAATCTTTTCTAATGCCAGTATATCCTTTTTGAGATGAGGAGACCACATTTGTACACAGTATTCAAGATGTGGGTGCACCATGGATTTGCATAAGGGCAATAAGATACTCTCTGTCTTATTCTCTATCCCTTTTTAAATGATTCCTAACATCCTGTTTGCTTTTTTGACTGCTGCTGCACACTGCATGGACATCTTCAGAGAACTATCCACGATGACTCCAAGATCTTTTTCCTGATTAGTTGTAGCTAAATTAGCCCATTTCTGAGAACAAAAGGGAGACTTCTTCACAGTGAATCAAGCAATTCACAGCAGACAGCACATGTGCTTTACGTACAAGGTCGCATTTTGCCTTTTATATTGAGGGCCTGCCAGTATGGTGACACATCACACACGGCTGGGCAGCAGAATTCAGTTTCCAGGCAGCCACAGTAAGCCAAAGAGTACAGGAGGTTGGCTTCTTCCATCTTCATAACATGTGGGAATGGTTTCAAACTGCAGTGCCCTCTTTTCCCATAGCAAGCAATGCCGATTGGGCTGGCCATTTAAAAGGAGGGGCTTTGATTTTCAGGTGAATGTATAGCACACCCCTTCCCCAACCCACTGCGTGGCAATTCTTTGGAATGATCCCTTCACCCCTCCCCTCACCGTGTGACTATTCTCAGGGATGATCCCTTTTAGCCAAATGCAAACAGTTCAGCATGAACAGAGTCCTTTGACTGTTTTCTTACAAAAATTCCCCTATTTCAACCAGATGACCATGAATGATATCACTCTCCTGAGGCTAACACAGAAAGATAAAAACCGAATATTGCTTGAATGTGAGCAAAACCCAGTACCATATGCTGCCATGCTTTGTGCTGCAATGATTCTAAACTACTTCCTACTGGCTTGGTGTGCTAAAGTGTCCTACCATGGAGGACAAAATAAGGCAGGCCTCTCCAGAAACCTTCTGCAAAGGCTTTCGGAGTACCTCCAAGAAAGCTTCATGGAGATCTCCCTGGAGAATTCCCGCTCCACCCCCAGATACGTAGCTGTACTGGCTGTGAATACAACCCAAGTCTTCAGAGCAAATCAAACATTAAACACAATTGCTTTTAAACTCTCTAGTGTAGTGACAAATGTGCACTCACCAGAGGTGCCTTATCAGGCTTCAGGGTCCAGGAACCCACCTTGGGAGTTTATTGGCTCCCAATAGTGATGAAAAGATCCTGGCTGCTGGGGGGAACGGATTCTCCGCTTGCCTGCTGTGCATTGTCCTCCTCCTCCGCCTCCTCTTCCTCTTCCACAAAATCCTCCTCCCTTGCAGGTGTCCATGGACAGTGGCGGGGTACTGGTAGGGTCCCCCTCTAGAATACCAAGCAGCTGATCATAGAAGCGGCATGTATGGGGCTCTGACCTGGAGACACCATTTGCCTTCTTTGTCTTTTGGTAGGCTTGCCTGAGGTCCTTAATTTTTATGTGGCACTGCTGTGGGTCCCTATTGTGGCCTCTCTCCACCATGCCCTGTGCTATTTTGGCATATATATTAGCATTTCTTCTTTTTGATTGGAGTTCAACCTGCACAGATTCTTCTCCCCATGCAGCAATCAGATTCAGTGTCTCCCATTCAGGCCATGTTGGCGCTTGTTAGCTATTCTAGAACTGCAAGGTCACCTGTGCTGCTGAGCTCACCATGCTGATCAAACAGGAAATGAAATTCGAAATTTCTTGGGGGTTTTCCTGTGTATCTGTCTAGTGCATCGGAGTTGAAAGTGCTGTCCAGAGCAGTCACATTGGAGCACTCTGGGATAGCTCCCAGAGGCCAATACCATCAAATTGCATCTGCACCATCCCAAATTCGACCCAGAAAGGCTGATTTTAGTGCTATTCCGCTCACCAGTGAGAAGTTCAGCAGTCGATTTTAAGAGCCTTTTAGGTTGACGGAATGGGGTTGGTTGTGTAGCTGCATTGCTTATAAAATCGACCTAATGCAGTTAAATTCAACCTAACCTCATAATGTAGAGCAGGGCTAAGTTTCCCCTGCATCCAGGTAGTCTCTGCCGACTCTCTCTCTCCAGTTCGGAGACCCTGTGCTTTCCAGCTGGACAGGTCCTCCCCTGTTCTTTGTCATCTGTCCCCTCAATCTACCACCGATTCCCTATTTATTTCTCATCAAGTCCACGGGCTGTTGTCCCACTCAGCTCCACAGGCTGGCTACAGACAGGCAGATAGCTTTGCAGTTCCTTCCCTGTGCTACTAGCCAGGCCATTTATGGGCCATTCACATGCTCACTGGCTCCTGCCCTGACAGTCACTTCCCAAGAGTACATCAAAACTCATCTGCTGAAGGATCCCAGCTAACAGCCCTGCACCCCAATCCTTCCTGTGTCTGCATAGGAATGCTGGGTGAATGGTTGTCATCTAGAAGCCCTCCCCAAGTACATGGCCCCTCAGCAGCTAGTGAGGTTGCATCACACCCACAAGAGTCTCGATTCCAGAATCCCTTCACCCCCTGAATGTCTTCCCACTGACCCACCTCCTGCTCTCACTGGGGATCAGAGAGGCCTGAGCCCAGGAGTCACAAGCAGACATTTGCTGGGCTTGGAATGGAAGCCCGTCTTCCTTCCCCCATCTCCTGGTCAGCTCTGCCCCAGGAGCTGGCTGGGTGATGGGTTCCCAGCTCACACTCTCAGCCTGTGTTACAGGCTGTCTCCCCTTCGCCTGTTAACCCTTCGAGGGTTCTCTTGGGCAAAAAGGTCCTATGTCTTTGGGCATGACACCACCTCGGGTCCTTTTTGGCCACAGTAATAACATTATAGGTTTCTCAAATCCAACAAGGGCGATCGGCCTGCTCTGGCCTTCACAGACACCCCTGAGTGGGCTTCCTGGAGTTCCACCTTTGAGGGGTCTCTGGATGACTCCCCTTCTAAGTCCCCAATGTGGGTCTCCCTTCCCCCCCCGATCTGCTGTCCACAAACTCATCCGTCACTGCATAGATCTTTAGGCTTCTGGTCCACTAACCGCATCTTAAGGTCTGGAGGGCAGAGGTCATACAGCTGCTCCACCCCACCAGTTTATACATATCCTCTAGGTAGAGGCCCCTGTGCCCTTCCCCCACTTGCAGAGATATTCCCCAGCAGATTGGCAACCTCCTTGTAGGTGACGCCTGAGGTCTCGTGTACACCTCGGAATTGTTTCCTGTATGCCTCGCGGGTCAGTTCAAACTTCAGCAGCAAAGTCTGTTTGAACAGGTCATAATCCTTCTCTGAATACGATCCATCAGGACGAATGCCTCAATGGTCTTCAGACGTAGCAGGGAAGTTAGACAGCAGAGCCTGTCTGCGGGTCAGTCTGGTTCAGATGACAAACCTCTCAAAGGCTGTGAGGTAGGCATCAATATCCCCCCCTCCTTAAACTGGGGCAATAGTTTGGTGTCTAGATTCCCTGCAGAACTGGCATCTTGGTACCCTTCCCCACTTAGCCCCTGGTAAGCCCTCTTGGCCCACCTTTCCTCCAAATCCAGGTCATGTTGTCACTGCTCCAAGAGGTCAGCTAGCCTCCGGTCCTCCAGCTCCAGCTCATTCACTCTCAGCTCCAATTTGCATCTCTTCACATCCAGCGGGGGGAACCCAGGGGGGAATCCCCTTCCCCTGTACAGATGTGCCAGGTCCCTCTTACAGAGCTGGTTATAGGGGACTTCGACACTGTTTTTTTCAATTCTCTTGTTTTATTGCTGGCAGCCACTCACTCCAAAGCACCTGTGCTTGCAGGGTGCATCCACAAACCATCCTCTGCTACCAGGTTGTCACGGACTCACAGGTAGCACCCACTCTTGGCCCCATACTGTGCCTGTTCTGTGCCTGGGGACAAACCCCTTCAGTGTGCCAGCCCTTCTAGCGAGTCCACTCTCTCTTGCAGTTTAAGCCTTTTCGCCTCCTGGAACTGCACCTCTCTGAGCCTTATTAGGCCTATCTCTCGCTTTGGGCTCCCTCAGGGAGTCCACTCACTCTGGACCACCAGCGCCTCCACGCCAAGAGAGAATAATGCAACCCTGTTCTCTAGACTGGAGCGACTCTCAGCCAAAGTAAAACAGGAGGGTTTAATGAGCCTCTGAACACAAAATAGGAAAGTCTCGGGGTTCTCAGGCCTGGCCTCCCCCAGTACAGTGCGTCTAAGTCTTTCCTGCATCCAGGTGGGCTCTCCCTGCTCTCTCTCTCCAGTCCCGAGAGCCTGCGCTTTCCAGCTGGGCATCTGATATCAGCGCCTCTGACAGCTCCACTCCTGTCCTTTGTCTTCTGTCCCTGGTAAACAGGTCACTGGGGCCCTCTCTCTTCTGTCTTTTATTCCCCTCTGGCTGGAACTGGTTGGTCAGGTCACTGGGGTCCTCTCTCCTCAGCCCTATGTCCTTCCACTGGCCAGAACCGGCTGACTGCCAAGCTGGGGTGGGCCTCTTAGTCACTATGTCATCAGTTGTTACTGTTCCCCATCTCCAGGCCATTGTCCGGGGGTCCCAGCTGCTAGACAAGGTCACACCTGGTCCTCTGCAACAACAAACCCTCTCTCACCACCTTGTTAAATATGCAGCACACAGGGAAACTGAGGCGCGCACACTATTCATGTAAAACACTAAAATATTGCCAGCTTCGTCATACCTGCTTAGACACTCGCCCCATTGGCCTTGGCTCCTGGTCTGGCCCCTGAGCCCTTCCCCCATGAGTGCTGGGCTGGCTTGCTGCCATGTGCTGCATGCCACACTGGGCTGCCAAGGCCTGAAAGTGCTGGAACTCATGCTGGTGGTGGCTGCCCCTCTGCTCACTTTGCTCATCATACCTGTCCTCCTGCAATGCACTGTTGGCTCCTGAGGGAGCACTCGCTGTTGGGGTGACCTATGCTTCCCTATGAGGTTTGGAGTCTGGCTCTGGGAGATGCCTCTCAGCTAGTGTGCTGATCCACCACTGGGGTGCAGTCTGCAGTTAAATGCCGGGACTGAACACCGGGAGCCTGAAGGGAGCGCCCGGGTTCTGCACCTCACTTTCCCCACTGCTCTGATGGGGCCTGAGTTTGCAGCCCTTGAAGCTGAGGTGCCAGGCCTGTCTCTTCCCAGGCCCCTGCCCCCTAGTGCTCCCTGCAGGGCCATTCCTGTCAGCCAGGCTGGGCTGTGTCAGCTCACGTGCCTGTGCCCAGAGCACATTCTAGGAGGAGCATCAGTAAATACAAACACCACGGGTGCATTGAGGGGCCCACGCAGGCACAGAAATATGCAGGCAGCAGGGCAGCCCTATAAATAAACACACCCACACTCCCCTGTGCACGTGACAGCACTCCAGGGGAAGGCAATTGTCTGCTGCTCCCCAGGGGAACCAGAAGTAATGGGAGGAAATTGAGCAAAGGGAAATGCAGAGTGAATATTAGGAAACATTCCCTGACAGTGAAATCTAGGAGCGTGAGGAGACTCCCCAGAGAACCAGGGCTGCCATGTGAGCCGCCTTCACTGGGGCTGGACAGAGCCTGGCACAGAGCACTGCTAGGAACACATGTGCAACTACAGATGGGGCAGGGAGCTTTAGGCATATGCAGTACAGCTCCAGGTACCCAGGGACACCAACAGACACACACACACGCACACACACACACACACACACACACACACACACACAGAGTCACATTCGCATGCCTGCTCACACACATGCATTCATCTTCACCAATCCTCATGTCTATCTGCACACATCCATGGGCATACACCCATGTGTGCAATGGACACACACACACACACACACGCTTGCACAGCCATTAGGGCTAAGCTCACACGGTTTGCTCCAGCTGTGCATCTGAAGTCAAGTCCACGGGCACCTGAATGCAATTCCTTTTCAGCTCACATGCCCCTGCCTCCCTGGAGCACGCTCCCTCCTCCCGCGCCCATGCTGGAGGCACAGGCGGCATGAGCCAGGGCGGGGATGCAACACCCTTCCTCCCCAGCCTGCAAGGCCCTGCCACACTCTCCTCCACTGCTCTACCTCCCCAGACACTCCCCACACACTGGGAATTTGAGAGACTTAAGGGGTGCTTGAGAAGCACGGGTGTGTGCTGGGTCACAGAGATGGGTCCAGCAGGGATTGGCTGGAGTGCTGGGTGATTTCTCTGGTGCCTGGCTCTCCTCTCCAATTTTCTCTGCTGTGGCTCTGAGTGCTTGATAGGCAGTTTGCGTTGTGTGTGGTGAGCCCCCGATGAGGGAATTGGCACTCTGTGTCTCCAGGCCTGCCCACTGTGTTGTGGTGTGTTCAAAGATGAGCTGAGAGGCTTTGTGGAGGATTTACAGGCTTTCCAGAGATTGCGCAGAGCTTCCCAGCTGGCCTGTGAGTCTGATCCTGTCATAGGGGCTGGAGCTGGCGTCCTTGGAAGCAGAGCTTCCCAGGAACCTCCCCGCCCTGAAAGTGCCCATTTTATAGCTTCTGCCAGGGGGAGGGGATGAGGTCCTGCCCAGTCCCCTGCCATGACTGGCATGGAAGAAACAGGCAGCCTCCACAGCAGCCATATGGGGCCATGCCCACCAGCCAGGCCAGTGGCCACTGTGGGGTGGGGCTCACCCCAACTATCCACCTGCTCCAAAGCAATTGTGCCCATGGATTCACGGAGCACTGGCACTGGCTGGACTGATGAGGACACCACATGTGGGAGGCTCTCCCACCCCACCCACCTCACGCCCAGCCTGTCACTCTTCCCTGTCCACTCCCACTAGCTCCTTTAGCCACAGGCATCAGAGAAGAGTCTGCCACTGACCACCAGCTACAGGGGGTGAGCTGAGGGTTGAGGAAAGGGTCCCATATAGCGTGACCAGATGTCCCTATTTTATAGGGACAGTCCTGATATTCAGGTCTTTTTCTTATATAGGTTTCTGTTATCCCCCGTACTCTGTCCCCATTTTTCATACTTGCTATCTGGGTACCCTAGTCCCATAGAGCAGGGGACGTAGATGGCATAAGAATGAGCTGCCAAAGCCAGTGACAGAGTCAGAGTGCAACCCAGCCAACTTGCCTCCCAAATCCCTGATCACTCAGGGTGAGCATCCCCTTGGCAGGGAGTAGGGGCAGGGGGCAAGGCAAGACTCCTGTGGTGCCTGTGGGAGTCAGAGAGAAGGTGGGAGCAGCCCCTCTCTGCCCCGCCCTCAGCCTGGGCATCGCTGCATCCCCCTCCCTGTGCAGGCTGTGAGTTTGGCCTGCAGGGATCACAAAGCAGATGCTACACTTGGTCTGAGGCAAAAGGCAGAAAAGAGTTGCTATGGAGACAAGCTATATATTTTTAAGGAGGCGCTGAAGTATTCACACCCGTCTGTCTAGTATTAACCTGCCAATGAAAGGCGAGTGCAGTGCTAAGAAGATGGGAACCCCTTAAATCCCAAACGGGTCAGCTGGGGAGTCTGGTAACTGCTGGATTTGGATTCTCATGATAATACAGAGTAGCCGATGCAGGGGGAGAATCGCAGTGAGTGGGAACAGTGACAGAGCCAGATACAACAGACAAAATCAAAATGGGAAATAGATATTCAGGAACACAAGTGCAGGCCAGTTGGATTGTCTGGGCCAGAACTGCAGTCCTAGAAACCCAGCCTTAATAGGCAACAGATGAGTGCCCACAAGTGACAGGCTTGGAAGAAAACCACTTGCCCACTCACTGATGAATCATGGGAAGCTCCTGCTGCAGTGTGTGTGTGTGGGCGTAGCCGGGGTGTGTGAGGCATGTAACACCTTGCGTTCTGTGTAATCTACAGTGTTCCTAGCCCCTACAGATGGCTAAAATCCCTTGGCAATATGAGCAAGTGTAGACAATGCTGCTCCGGCCTCCTGAGTCCACAGGGAGGCAGCGGCTCTACTGGGACTCAGAGCTTTGTCACACAACACAGTGAAACTAAGAAGACTGTTCAATTTCATTCAGACCCCTGGGTGGCTTTGAGCATTGGGGCAGGACATGGGTAATGCCCTGTGAAAAAGGGCAGAAAATATGCAGTGTGGAAGAGGAGACAGTAGCAGAGACAAGTCCACCCTCTCCCAGGCCCCCAAATCATACAGAGTCTAGGGGCTTGTCTTCACTAGCACGGGGAGAGATCGATCTTATGGCGATCAATTTATCGCGTCTCATCAAGACGTGATAAATCGATCGCCAGCGCTGCCCCCGTCGACTCCGTAATGCCAGCTCGCCAAAATGCGCAAGCTGGAGTCGATGGGGGGAGCGTGCCGCCAACCGCTGACGCCATGAGTACGGCAGGTAAGTCAGCTGTAGATACGCCAATTTCAGCTACGTTATTAATGTAGCTGAAATTGCATATCTACAGTCAATCCCCCGCCCTAGTGAGGACCAGCCCTAGGAGGCTCTGCGGGACAGAGACAGAGCATCCCTCCCTTGCAGTAGCTCTGAGAGGAGTGGAGAATGGATCTCTGAATGCGTCAAACCTACTAGCCTAGAAGCTGCAACTAGGGCTGCACAGAGGCTGGGCCTCTCGCCGTGGTATTGTCCCTGCATTTCCCAGGGGATCCACCCTTGCCTTTCACAGCCCCCTCCATCTAGACAGTGTTTGGTAAACTACCCAAGCCCTGACGAGGCAGAGGTGATGCGTGTGGGAGAGGTATGCAGGGTCACTTGCTCCCCCAGATTTGTCAGAATGCCTCTGGGGGGGATGCCCAGCAACAAGGAGGCAGCACTCCCCCTGGCAGCAGTGCCCTCTGCGTGTCCCTGCTACCACCTCCTCCCGCACCACCTGGGGCTTCTTCACCTTCCCTGCTGCTGGAGACCCAGTCCTGCTGCCTGCATTGAAGACCATCCACCTAGGTGAGTGGGGGTGGAGGCAGAGGCAGCAGGGAAGACAATGCAGCCCTATGTGCCAGGGGAGGAGCTCAGCCGGCAGCCAGCGTCTAGCCCATTGTGGTCCTGGTCCATGACTGAGGCCCCGAAGTGCTATGATAACACAGCCAGCCCCCTGCTGCTTCCTCCTTCCTCATGCTGCAGACACAGTGAGAGCACCGCTGCCAGGGGAGCGCTGCTTCCTCACTACTCAGCATCCACGCCAGAGGCATCCTGAGAAATCAGGGTGTGATCCCCCAGAACCTTTCATTGGTGCACCCACTAGCCACAGCTATGTAGTGCCTCTGCCCACAGACATGGAGGCACTCTAGGCACCCAGCACTGACTGCAGAGGCTCTTGGAACACGATCCCTCACAGAGACATCCAGAGACACCCTGATCTTCAGATCTTTGGGAGGTGCACAAACGAGTTTCCACGTGGCGTGTGCCCAGCTGAATTCAGGGTTACCCAGACATCTTGCTGGTCATGCATGTTGACCTGGTTCTTTTGTGCCCCTGCTTTGAACCTACAGGCTCCCCTGGAGAGGTCGGAGTACACAATTATCTGCCCTGGAAAGGAGCACACCACCCCGCAGGGTCTGTGCAGACTGGCCTGCCAAGCATCCGCTCGCGGCTGCCCCGACTCGCACACTGCTCATTGGTGTCTGTTTATCTCCTGGAACTCCTGGCTGTGCTTTTATTTTCTCAACCGCCATCTCAAATGGGAGCCAAACAATGTGTGAGTTTCCCCGGGCCCTTTGTAGGGTGCCAGTTAGCGTCAGCAGCCCTCATGGTGAGAGCATCCTCTGTGCAGCTGAATGGAGCTCCTCCTGCTCCTACTCTATTAGCACCATTATTAGTCATTAGCTGCCTCCCAGTGCTGTTATTGTTTAAGGAGGATTGCAAATAAAACTTGCTAGTATCTAAAAATGTCTCTCCGGCCCTCTCTCTGGCTTTTCTGCTGGCCGCTGTTTAGACATGATCAGGTGGGTGAGTGCTTGGAATGCGCTGACGCTGAAGAGGACACGGCATCACTGTTTGCTGGGATCTGGAGGCAGGGGCACACACCTGGCCCAAGGTGGTGGAAGTCCTGAGGAACGACCAGATGAATTGGCAAGATTTCCACAGCCGTGGGGCAAAATCTCCTGAGAGCCATCTTGGGCCAAGAACTCCTAGGAGCGGGGTTATCTTGATATTGCAGCTGAGCCTAAACTGAACTCGGAAAGAGCCTGTCCGGCTATGGATCAGATCCCAGTTGACAAGCACAGGGACCAGCCCAGGGTGGGGATCTGAGCCATTCACACTGAAATTCAAAGGAGCTGGGTTCGAAGGGCTGGTTTTCGTCTGACTGACGGGTGGGGAAATACCCAACCCTCTGCCCATGTCAGGCTGGGGCCTCACTTGCAGCGTGGCATCATTGCTGCAAGGCTGCAGAACTAAGCCCCTAGCTGCAATGCACTTCCTGAGGGCACCCACCCACTCTGGAGAACAGGAGACTGCAGGCGGGGTGGGGGGTCTCCTTGCGGTGTCTGACGCAGGGGCTCCACAGCATGCCCAGAAATGAGGGTAGTATGAATCTCACTGAAGCAGCAACAATACTGCGGTTAAATACATGGGGCACTTTTGCCCCATTGGTGTCTGGAATTCTGCTCCCCGGAGAGCCCGGAGGGTCCATAAATAGTTTCAGGGAGCAATAGGATCAGATACTTGCTAGTATACCTGCTCACATCATGGATTTTGGGCTCCAGCAGGGACTCTCGGTGTCCCGTTTCCCAGAAGCATTAACTGTTAGACTCATGCCATTTACTGGTGCATTTGCAGAGATCTCCCTTTGTTCCCTTCCTCTCCCTGAATGTCTGTTCATTCCTTGTGCGCTACTCCCACCCCATTGCACAGTGGAGGCTGTGTAATAATGCATTAACCTCTGACACGGGCACCCTGCCCTCCCTCCCACACCAGCAGCCCAGGCTATGCTGGCTCCAGAGTCGGAGGTGAAGTGTGGAGCTGGTGATTTCACAGGCGAGGCTGCCATGCAGGCTGGTGACATCTGAAAATGTGTAGGCGAAACTGACATATAAAAGGTGCCACTTGGAGCCAATTTACAGCAGTGGGGGAAGATCATAGCGTGTCTAATTGGAAACAGGGAAGGCCCTGACCCACAGAGCTGTGGCTGCTCTGAGATGGCTCTGTCTGGGGGAGGTACAGACACCAGTTCAGGCCATTTAAACCAGACCCAGATTAGTGAGGAAGAGCCAGCCAGCCAGGTTGCAGGGCTTGGTCAGAGGAAATGCACAGATGGTGAAAATTTTGCCTGCAAAGTCCTCGAAATATCTGGCAAAGGGCTCTGCCATCTTCTTGCCAGGGCTGAGGCCTGCAGCAGTCAGGGCCTGTGTGGAGTCCCCTCAGCATGGGGATGTGTCAGGCTGTGTGTGTCTGAGGGGAGCAGTAGGCAGGGGGAGGGTGGGAGAACCCAGCACCCCCACAAGGGAGTGAACAGATTCTCTGCCCACTCTCCCTGGCCAGCGGGGAGGCACTTCGCCGGACTCCAGCAGAACTGCGAGCACCTTGGACGCTGCTTCTCACTCGCCTTTGGGCAGACGCCTTCCCTACAGGTGCCTGGGTGAAAAGTGCACAGGCTGAGCCGCTCTGGGAGCCAGCCCTGCCACCCACAAAGCCACGTGTGCATGTACACAACCCTGTGTGTGCACGTGTGTGCGTGTGTGTGTGCACGTGTGTGTGCGCACGCATAGGGCCCAATGCCAAGCCTCTGTGTGTAACCGGGGCAGGAGCGACTGCACCAGAGCTCCCTGTTCATTCGATGCTGCACCAGGAGAAAAGGGGCCAGAATTCACGTTTTCACATTTAGTTTCCTTTGTACTCAGCTAATTAACACCTGAGCCTGGTGATGTCATTAAGCAGCACTAAAGCTTTATTGGGGTAATTTAATTTTCCCTTTCATATCAGGATGATTTGCTTTGTTAGGGCTGGTACCGGAAGGGCAGGGGAGGCAGCATCAAGTGACTGTATTGTCAGTATAAATAATTCCAAAGGGGAGAGGCAGGGAGCTGGCCTAGGAACCGCAGAGCTCTCAGTCACTCTGAGAGCCAACTGTCTGGTCCTCAGCATTGCTACGCGGTTGCTGACTCTGGGGAGCGGCAATACAGCTGGGGGCAGGGCGAAAGGCCGCACCCCCTCCCTCCCTCAGCTGACAGCAGAGCTAGCGGGCCACAGGCGAATGCTGGCTGGCGACCAGCACCCTATTTTTTTAGGCTGTGAATTGTGTGAGGCCAGAAGTTGCGCTGGTGCTGCAGGTACAGGCAAGGTTCCTGCCCCATCGGGCACAGCACAAGCAGGGAAAGGAAAGCAGCAGCTTGATCACACAGCTAAAGGGAGATGTGTCAGGTGCATCACAGACTGACCCCATAATAACCAGCTCAAGGAAAATGCTGCTGAGAGAAAATATGGTTCTGAGCACGGCTGGATCTGTGCGCGGATTGCACTGGGTCTGCCTCAGACACACAGAAAGGGACTGATACCTCAAGGGACAGGGGATTAGAGGAGCAGCTGGCAGGGGAGCTGGGGGTCAGTAAATGTGGACACTGATGCAGGGCTCACTCCCCTTTAACAGCACTGGGAAAATGTCCTTTTCAGCAAGGGGCTGGCTCCTGCTTTGCCCCCACAAGGTTCAGGCCAAAGGATACACGCAGGGAAGAGGTGATGCAGAGCCAGGCCTGCAATCTCCACCCTGCCTCCTCTCCTCACCCCCACATCTGGCTGTGCAGCGGGAGGTGTCTGAACAGACCCACACGAATGGAGGGATCTGCATGAGGTGGATGGGGACCTGGAGCAATGAATCATAGAAGACTAGGATTGGAAGAGACCTCAGGAGGTCATCTAGTCCAACTCCCTGCTCAAAGCAGGACCGTCCCCAACTAAATCATCCCAGCCAGGGCTTGTCAAACCAGGCCTTAAAAACCCCTAAGGAAGGAGATTCCACCACCTCCCTAGGTAACCCATTCCAGTGCTTCACCACCCTCCTAGTGAAACAGTGCGTCCTAATATCCAACATAGACCTCCCCCACTGCAACTTGAGACCGTTACTCCTTGTTCTGTCATCTGGTACCACTGACAACAGCCGAGCTCCATCTTCTTTGGAACTCCTCTTCAGGTAGCTGAAGGCTGCTATCAAATCCCCTCTCATTCTTCTCTTCTGCAGACTAAACAATCCCAATTCCCTCAGCCTCCCGTATAAGTCATGTGCCCCAGACCCCTAATCATTTTCATTGCCCTCCGCTGGACTCTCTCCAATTTGTCCACATCCTTTCTGTAGTGGGGGGCCCAAAACTGGATGCAATATTCCAGATGTGGACTCACCAGTGCCAAATAGAGAGGAATGATCACTTCCCTCGATCTGCTGGCAATGATCCTACTAATGCAGCCCAATATGCCATTGGCTTTCTTGGCAATCAGGGCACACTGTTGACTTATACCCAGCTTCTCATCTACTGTAATCCCCTGGTCCTTTTCTGCAGAACTGCTGTTTAGGCAGTCAATCCCCAGCCTGTAGCAGTGCATGGGATTCTTCCGTCCTAAGTGCAGGACTCTGCACTTGTCCTTGTTGAACCTCATCATATTTCTTTTGGCCCAATCCTCCAATTTTTTTAGGTCACTTTGGACCTTATCTCTACCCTCCAGAGTATTTATCTCTCCCCCCAGCTTAGTGTCATCTGAGAACTTGCTGAGGGTGCAATCCATCCCATCATCCAGATCATTAATAAAGATGTTGAACAAAACTGGCTCCAGGACTGACCCCTGGGCACTCCATTGATGCCAGTTGCCAACTAGACATTGAGCCGTTGATCACTACCCGACAATCTGGCCAGACTTCTATCCAGGTTGTAGTCCATGCAGGGAACAGCAGCGATGTGAGACAGTGCCTGTGAGAAAGGGGAAGGGGTGACAGGCCTGCCTCCCGGCCCGCCATAGCCACACCCTGCTCTGTCATGAACACCCGCAGCACAAGGCATTAGAGCAACCCAACAAGACAAACAGCACCTCCTTGTGTTCGCTTGGCGCTTCTGGAGGCACCAGTGAATGCTGGCAGTTCAGGTTTTCAGCACGCACTTGCCCTCTGCCACCCTTTCTCCCCTTCCCTGCCCGGCACAGCTGCTGCAATCCAGAAAGCCGCTTTCAAGCTGTGGTGCTGTGGACGGCATCTTCCAAGTAGGAGGTGAAGAGGCGCATTCAGCACATAGGCGTTAAAGCTTTTCTGTCCCCTGGGATTGCAGGCAATAAAAGCCTTGTACAGTCGAGCAGGAAGGCAAGAAGCTGGAGTTGAACATATGCTGTCTGGCTCCAGGCGATGTTCCCTGTGAGTTATTGCAGGTGTTAGCACTTGAATCTCAGCCCATCTCATCAGAGTCCAATTTCTGTCACTGCTTCCTTCTGTAACGAAACCCTGATCGTATTGTTAGGGCATGCGCAGATCACTGTGTGGTCATAATATTTTGCCCTCGCACCTTAAAGGGAATACCAGCAAAGTAAGCCCCGGGATTATCACTGCTGGCTGCCATAGCAGGTTGGATCAGCCCCAACTGCAGTCACACAGGCCTTTGGGCAGAGTTAAGTTTGGATGCCAGCCACTGAAAAGACTTCTGGGTGTAAGAACTGGGCCTGGAGGTTGGGGTTTGCGTGGCCTTAGCTTGTGGTCTCTGTAGGACCAGATGTCTAGGGGTATCCATGGCATGTGTGAGAGAATTGCACTTAGCAGCCCTAACCCTAATGGTACCTTAACCAAGGGGGCTAAAAGAAAGAAATGAGCCCTCCCAGCTGTACCTGCAAAGAAGGCATCACCCCACTGATAGGAGAGAAAAGTGGTGCAGAGGTGAGGTGACTTGTCTAGGCAGAGAAGGGGACAGAGCCCAGCCCAGTGCTCTAGTCAATAGGTGACACCGCCTTCCCAAAGAAACAAGTTGCGGCTTATAGTCTGAGGGTGGGATGAAGTGGGCAGAGGAAACGGGCTGCAAGGGAGAACGTCACGCCCGCAACACAACCGCCAGCACTGGCAATTAGCAAACATTTCAAGAAAAATTAGGAGACGCCAGTGACAGGCGAGTGCATTTCTATTAAAAGCTGCCACGTGTGATCCCTCCCCGAGCCTGCCGGCCCCTCCTTACCTGGCGCGTGCAAAAGCAGATGCAAGCCTGACATTAATGCAATGTTCAGGGTGAGCTTTTAATTGCAGATATGTCAGAAACTTCAGAGTCAAGATAGCTGCACCAGCTGCGAGCCCAGTCCGTGTGGAGGGGAATCAGACATGGGCTGAGGGGGCTGTCTGCATGTGCATCAGAAGTTCTCTCCTTGCTGGGCAGCCAGCTTCTGCCCTCGCTCCCGGCTCTGTTACCACACTGAGCTGAGCTCCTTCCCCACTCACCGTTCCTCCAGGGATTCCTCCATCAGCCCTCCTTAGTGACCGTCTCACCAGGGGCTGGAAGTCACCATTGCATAGCACTCGGCTGGTCGTGGGGCCACCTGCATCCACCCGAGCTTTAAGGGGTCATTTCCACTGAAAAGAAAAGAAAGTGTGAACAGGTCCTGTGTGTCCTTGTGTCCATTCCACCTTCACTACTGCCCCTTCACACTAGTGACGGCAAGGAATCCACTGTCAAAAGCTCCATTCTTAGGGCTTGTCTAAGATCATAGAAACGGCCATACTGGGTCAGACAAATGAGCTGTACAAATACAGAGGCATAACCACACTCAGAGCAATGCGGGAACAGTTCCCAGCTAAGCCTGCCCTTATGGGTAACTAGAGACCACTGGGCAGAGGGTCTCCACAGACCCCGCTGCCGGAGTCCAGCCACGGGGTGTGGGCCGAGAACAGTTTGGACCACCCCCAACAGCACCAATATATATCTGTAGTGGGAGCTTGTGACGGAGTAAGAATGTTCTTAATGATTCCTCTGACTATTGTGTGGGGATGTCCATACCTAAAGCTGTAACTTGACCCCAGGTGTGGGAGGGAGGAGGTATCAGATTAAACTCTTGGAAGAATCACCTGACCTCCTGGCCTGGGAAAGAGACAGAGTAAGGCAGAGGAGGGGCTAGAGCGGGAATTTTCAGTCTGCAGCTGGCTGGGGAAAGGGAAGGCAGGCCCAGACAGGGTCTGGTCTCCCTGGACCCCCAAAATGGATCCAGCTGAGGGGTCCGGTTCGTGGTGCCTACAAGCTCTGTGTTAGATCATGTTCCTGTCATCTAATAAACCTCTGTTTTATTGGCTGGCTGAGAGTCACGTCTGACTGTGGAGTTGGGGTGCAGAACCCACAGGCTTCCCCAGGACCCCGCCTGGGCGGGCTCACTGGGGGAAGCGCATGGAGGAGTAGAAGGTGCTGAATGCTCCGAGGTCAGACCCAGGAAGGTGGAAGCTGTAAGCTGTGAAGCTCCTAGCCTTGGAGACAGACTGTTCACAGAGAGAAAGCTTCCCCCCAGAGTCCTGACTGGCTTCGTAGGAAGCAGTTCCAGACCATCGCCCCAGGGAATCCGTGACAGAGCTGCCCTGGGTCTGGGCAAAGAAGACTGGCAAAGAAGCAGGGACTAAGGGAGGGTGAGAGTGGATCTCGGCAGGCAATGCATGCTGAGAGTGACAGCTGTGGGGAGAACAGCCTAGCTGTAGCTTTCTGAAATTAGCTCCCAAGATCCCCACTCCTGCAGCCTAATGTGAGCAATGTCAGGCTGGCTGATCAGCTGGAGACAGACACCTCCAAACTGCTTGGCCTAACAGGCACCTGAACAGTGGACCTGCTCTGTTGCAAAATAATTGCTCTTTAACTCGGAGCTGGTTCCCTCTGAGCTGGTTCCTCCATAGCTCATCAGCCCAGCTGGCTGCCAGGCCCCCCTGAAAAAGGCCGCGAACCTGCAGCTTTCACACATTGAAATAGGAATGTTTACCCACCTGTACAATTTCCCTGAATGGTGCATTACCCTCTGGTTATTCTCCTCTCTCACGAATGTCCCCCAGCATCTAGAGCCAATGGTAAAGAACAGAAAGCTCATTCACCCGAACCATTAGCGAAAGACATCTGACTACTGGCTATCTCGGCATGTGATCAGGGCCAGTCTGACACAGGAGGGGGGCTAACCTCCTGACCAGTAGCTCACCCAGCTCCGCTGAACCACAGTGCTGAGGAGCTGCACGTTCTGAGCTCGAGCGCTGGAGCTGCTTCGTGCATTCAGTATCAGAGATGGGAACCTTGCCAAGTCAAAGCTGTGCCTTGGAATTGCTGCGGCTCTGTCTCAAGACCTTCGGGGACTGACACAGGCTCCTTCGTGGAGCATGTCAATACAGCCTCCTATCTGTTCAGGTCTAGGGAACCCCAGGCTGGTGGCACCTTGTTTGCATATATTTTGTATCAATTTGCATATCGTTAGCAGCATATCAGCCAGGCTTTGCTTCTGCTCACAGCTTTGTTTCATGAGAGGTAAAATGCAGTTTGTATAGAGCTGCTCAGGGACTTGCATCCGTAGTGGTGCTCTCTAAACAGAGCACAAACACGCTGCTAAGCTGGAGCCACTGTGCCTGCAGCCAGGCGCGGGCAGGGGCTAAAGCTTGGAGAGTGTTTCTGCTGACCCCAAGTTCCTCAATTAGCTGGGAACTAGCGAGGCCTGCAAACTGATGGGCTCAGGGACTGGGCAGCACTATGGCAGCTGAGATGTGACTCACCTGAGTGAGAGACAATGCACGGTGACAAACTCACATCATGTCCTCGGTGACTGCCATGGACCAGGCTAGTCTCCTCCGAGGAAAATGTCTTGCAGGTCAGCGTGGGTGGCTCTTTGCAGCCTTTGGAGCAGCGTGCATTCCCATTTCACAAAGCCAATGTGATGCATGAGCACATTAGTAATACAGCTGCCTTTCCCCAGCACGTGTCCAGTGAAGATCCCAACATTCTTTGTGGGAGATGCCACCAAACTGGCCTTGTGTGGCTCACCATGACCAGCTGTGGCGATTACAAGGGGATGGTCAGAAGTCCCACAGGTATTTCCGTGTGAGAGGGGACTCCCAGCCTGGTGGGGATGGGGGCGCAGCCCATGAGGAGGAAGGGTAGAGTGACGGCTGATCAGAGACTCCTTTACCCTGTCTCCTTAGGGATTGCACCATGAAATCAGTGGCTGATAAATTCACAGTCAATAGAAGCTTCTTCTCTGCCCAGCACCTGTGGAGCCTACCACCCAGCCACATAGCTGGACACTGAAGGGCTGCAGTTGCAAGGCCAATAGGATCCACCAACATTTCACCTGCCCTGGGTAGCCCCGGGCAATGGATCACTGGGGCTCCTCCCATGGTACCTAGTGCCAGGTTCTATCTACTGCTCTTAATCCCACTCTGCAGGCCCATCCATGTCCTGCTATTATGCTCTTCAGCAGGTGTGATGGGTTCAGTCACAGAGACCCCCTTGGGACTGTCACCTGATGTGCTGAAATTACCTCTGAGCCTGTTTTCTCTTCCAGCTTGGGATTTTCAGAACCCTGTCTTGTTGAGCCAGACACGCTAGCCTGCTGCAACACAGACCCAGGTCTGGTCCATGCCCCCAGCGCTGCAGACTTAACTGAAAACAGCTCAGCAGATTAACTGCCTCCAGCACCCAAACACCCAGCTCCCAATGGGATCCAAACCCCAAATAAATCTGTTTTACTCTGTATAAAGAGTATACAGGGTAAACTCATAAATTATCCACCTTCTGTAACACTGATAGAGAGATATGAACAGCTGTTTGCTCCCCCAGGAATTAATCACTTACTCTGGATTTATTAATAAACAAAAGTGATTTTTATTAAGTATAAAAAATAAGACTGAAGTGGTCTCAAGTAATAACAGACAGAACAGTGTAAGTCACCAAGCAAAATAAAGCAAAACCACACAAGTCTAAGCTTAATACATTAAGAAACTGATTACAGGTAATATCTCACCCTCAGAGATGTTCCAATAAGCTTCTTTCACAGACTAGATTCCTTCTTAGTCTGGGCCCAATCCTTTTCCATGATAGAATCCTTGTTAGTTGCAACAGTCATCTCAGGTGGTAAGCAGGGGTTTTCAAATGACTGACAGCTCCTTTTGTTCTGCTCCACCTCCTTGTATAGCTTTGGCACAAGGTAGGAATCTTTTATCTGTGCTTATCCTCACCCCTGCCTCATCAGTGGAAAAGTACAAGGCTTAAGATGGATTCCAGTATCATGTGACATGGTCACATGTCACTGTAAGACCCCTAGTCTCCATTCTTTCTGGGTTGGCCCACATGTCCACAGGAAGGCTTCCAGGTAAATAAGCCATTTACAACCAATTGTCCTAGTCGATGGGAGCCATCAAGATTCTAAACCACCCTTAATGGCCCATACTTTGCATAGTTACAGTAGGACCTCAGAATTATACTTCATATTTCTAGCTTCAGATACAAGAATGATAGGTGCATACAAACAGGCGGAAAATATTCAGTAGGTTATAAGCTTTGTAATGATACCTTACAAGAGACCTTTTGCTTAAAGCATATTCCAGTTACATCATATTCACACTTATTAGCATATTTCCTTAAAACATATGAAGTTCAACATCACAGCAGGATCCTCCAGCTTCCCAGAGCTCTGCTGGGACACCGTGCTGTGAGGAACCTGTGACCCTGGCGGAACATACCGCTGCCCGCTGGGCCTGGGCCCTCAGCCTTCCTCAGCCGCAAACCATGGCAGACCCAGCTGGGAGCAAAGGCCAGGCATGGGCACAGGGCACCAGTGGAACTATGCGCTGGCCACTGGCTGCCTGCACTGGGCAAGTGCGACTCTCGGTGCCAGGGGACGGGCTGGGATTAGCACAAGGCTTTAGCAGATGGGACGGGGGACTCTGCAACCTCTGTGTGAGCAAGACGCCCGCCCACGACCCCCCAGCTCTGGGGTAATGGGGTAAAACCTGCCCCATCCCAGGGGCATTTGGATACCACCATGCTGGATCCTCAATAGGCTTGATGGAGCTGGGTGGGCTCAGGACAAGCTGGCAGAGCTGTTCCCAGCATGGGAAGAATAGGGCTGCTGGGCTCTAGTGAACAGCTGCCAGTACCATGGGAGCAGAGGCTGTCTGGGAGTGGCCTAGCAGGTTCTGTGAGCTTAGCCTACCCCAGAGACCTGGTAGCTGCCTCAGCTCCTTCCATTGGAATGAGGTGTCAGGACAGTTGGGTTCCTTGTAAAGTAGGTCTCACTCTTATGCTGAGCCACCCTGAGGTGAGCAGCCAGAACTCCCCAGAGGAGGACAGCTTCCACTTTCACTAACCAGCATCAGGGCAGGGCCATGGGACATGTCAAGCTCTAGACCTTCCTTGGTGACCCTCACTGATGGGGCTCTAATGGAGAACTATATTCAATGACGGACACCCTGTGATAACTGCCTGCAGGAGTCGGCCTTCCCACACCTGCATCCAGTCACTGAGCAGAAAAAGTGTCCGAGGGGCTCTGAACTTGGCACTGGCAGTAACTGCTCCTGATGGCCTGGATACTGCCAGGCAGGCAAGGAAACAACCATGAGCCCATTTAGCCAGGAGCTTAGCACAGAACTCTGCATACCCACAGCACCATCCAGCTGAGGACAGTAGCTAAGGAGCCACACAACCCCAAGGCAAGTCAGTGTTGTGCCAGCTCAGGGGACAGCCCTCTAAGGTGTAGAGGCTGGCTCTGCTCTAGGGCTTTCCAGAAATTGCACCTCCCATCACAGTGCCACTGAGGTAGCAACAGGAGCACCGGTGTAAACCAGCCACTAGCATTCTTCCCAGCGGCTCTGTGCAGGCCCACTAGCAGCAGCAGGTCTGGGCTCAGCTAGACTTGGGTTGCTGCAATGGTGGGAAGTGTTTAGGAGAATGCACAAGGTCAGGGAGGCCAGGGGACATGCCAAGTTCACACAGGGAGTCAGTAGCAAGGCAGGAATGGAACCCCAAAGTCCGCTGTTGTAATCATTAGACAGTACAGCCTCTCCCCACGCAAGACCCTCTGCCAAAAGGCTGAGATGTGGAACGTCAGGAAATTCCGAGCTAACATTCCCTGGGTGGTTAGCCTGTTGTACTGAAGGAGTAACTGGAGAACACTGGGCAACAGAACTCACTGTTCAGCAAATGCTACAACAGAGGGCAACACAACTGCACCTTCTCTACAACCCCAGGTGGTCGCCACTAGCAATATGCATCCCGGCAGGTGCAGAAAGTCACTGAAAGAGCATGTGTGGGGACACCCTGCCACATGGCGGGGCAGAAGTAGGCTGCAGTGAGGACCTGCACTGACTTCTCTGCCTGTCATGTGACTGGCTCACAGATGGGGGTTGGACTAGATGACCTCCTGAGGTCGCTTCCAACCCTGATATTCTATGATGTCATCTCCCCCAGCCCATGTGGCTGGGGCGTAGGGAGCTAAGGAAGATTTTCAAGTCCTTGGGAGTCGATTGAGTTAGGCATCTGCCTCCCATTGGTGCCTTTGGAAACCTCCCCCTGCACATCTGGGAGATAGTGTAAGAGGCTCCTAGAGCTGAGGGGGAATTTATGGCTCTGGATTATGGAGCCAGTCTAAGGAAACCTGCAATGTTGAGTGCCCCTAGGAACGGGCTCTGGCAAGGGTCCCTGATGGGAGGGGAAGGGCTGGGAGGGGTCCCCGCAATGGGGGAGGAAAGAAGCACCTGGAGTCCAACTCTCGGCCCTCCTGCAATGGACAGCAAGTTCTCCTCCCGCCCACAGCTGCAGTCTCAGCAGAGAGCTGAGTGCGCTGAAGTGTGTTAGAGCAAAAAAAGCTAAGGAATGAAAAAAAAATCTTTTCATCTCAAAGGTTACATTTGTCCTACTTCCTCCCATCTCCAGCAATTAACTTGAAGGGAGCCATCACTGCTAATTGAGCAGCAGAGATCGGGGCAACAATTAGGCCTTTTGACAAGAGAGGGACTGATCCAAGGCTTAAAATGATAGGGAACGGTTTCTATGGCGATAGAACTTTCCTCCCATTCTCTCCAGGCGCGGAAATGATCCAGATGTAGATTTCTCCCTGATTAATGATTTAATGAAAATAAAGAAAATCTTTCTTTAAAAAAATCGATGGGCCGCAATGTTTCGCCAGAGCCTATGGCTGCAGGGAGAATCAATGTCCTTCCAGGGCTGGGAGCTCAGTGAAATCTATTACAGCAACGTGCCAAGGACGGCAAGCAGCCCTGCTGCTTGGTAATTAGGCAGCGGGCTCACACAGGGAAACGTGAGGGCTATATTCAGAGCGCTGATCAAAGGAGCTGCCCATCAAAGAGCTCCTCACATTGGCATCTCCAGAAAACTTTCTCTCCAACATCGCAGTTCTTCCCCTTCTTCCCTGTTACCTTTCTTCATTATCACTTTTCGTTTTAATTATTCAGAGCATTCCCTTGCAGCGAGGGAAACCGCATGCAAGCGGCACTGCTGGGGAGCAGCACAGGGCGCCGAGGAACAGGGACCACACCTTGCCCATGCACGCTGGAAAGAGATGGAGAATGGACCCCTCCAGGCCGTGGGAGGAGCAGAGCCTTGGCCAGGGGACTGAAATCTCAGGCCGTGGGAGGGGGACATCGGAAGGGTGGGGGAATCTCTGGCCAACGGAGGGGCAGAGCCCTGGCCAGGGGGTGACAAGTTCTCAGGCCCTGAGAGGGGCAGCGAAGTGGGGATGTTTGGCCGTGAGAACTGTGTGCCTAGAGAAGGGGCTGCTGCTCTCCTTCTGCAGCATGCTGTTAACAAGCAGAGTGCTGGGTGCCGGCATGGCCGGCTTTTCTGCTGGCAGTGGGGAGCTGCCCTGCCCCTGTTGTGACATGGAGTAGGACTGGGCTTGTCACACTGCCTGGTGGGGTCCTGCAGCGAAGCTCTGTAGAGCTCAGTCCAGCAAGCTCCAGCAGGGTTTCTTTGGCAAGCGCCCCATACTCACCCTCTGGGGTCCAGGCAGGCACTGTGTGCTCCCTGAGCTGCACACTGGGCCCACATGGCTGGGGAAATGCAGATAGGGCTGTGTCCCAAGCACTCAGAGCAATAAATGGAACCATCACCCTCCTCCCCGAACACCCGTCCCCTGCCTGAGAGGCCGGGCAGAGCTGGCTGGCAAGGAGAGGGGATCACCCCAGCAACAACTCCTGAGCCACATAGGGTTCCTGTCAGCCTCCAAATGCGGCTTCACAATTAGCCCCGATCCTGGGGACAGAGACCAAGTGGCAGTGATGGTTGCACAGCCTCCAGTGCTGAGTGCCAGGGCCGCAGAGCTGGCCTGCAGGGGGGAGTGGGCAAGTGCCTATCTGGTGGAGCTAATCCCCACACAGCAGAGATGCCACTAACAATCTCAGTGCCTGTGACATAATGCACTGTGTCCTGCCTCCCCAAGTGCCCACAGTTGCCTCCCATTTCTAAAGAGCTTCTACCAATCACACAGTGTCCAGAGGCACTAAAGGGGAGCGGGGTGAATTTCTAACTCCAGCTAACATAGCCCCCGCTCAGAGCCCCTGCCCCGTACCTCCCACCGGCTTCCCCTCAGAGGCTCTCTCTGGCCTTGCAAGTCTTGCATAGCCCCGTGTCCATCAGCACTTTGTGACTCTCTCTCACATTTCTCATGGACTATGCCTTTTCCTGGGCCCGATTCCGGGGCATGCGGCTGAGTCTCTGAACCATGCATAACCCATAGCTCAGGGCTTTCTCAAGGTCCATGTCCATCTGCATCCATCAGCAACAGCTGTTCTATGCCATGTGATGTGGCACTGGCGAATGGCAGGCGGGACAGCAGTAGAGCAGAGACCACACTGGGCGGTGGAGGAGGAAGCGTCCTGCAGGCCCTTTCTGCTCCTTCCTGTGCGCACGGATCTTGCTGAGTCCATGAGAGCAGCGTTCGCTCCGCATTGCACTCTGCTGCCCATCTGTTCGATATTTAAAACAAGCAAATCAGGGCTTTTTGCTTGCAACACTACTTTATTGCTTAGGCCAAGAGAACGCTGCTGGGGTGGGGAAGGTGAGGGCTGCCCTGCAAGGGGCCTGGGAAACAATGCAGCACAATCCAGTTCAGGAGCACTCAGCCCTTCCCTGTGCAGAGTCATCAAAACCAAACCCCTTTGAAAAGCAAAACACGCATTTTCAGAACTACCTTGGGAAGGGCTGGGACAGAGGGGCAGGACCACAGGGCACCCAGGTCCTTTAGAGCTCATGATGTGGCATCCTGCCTCTGTCAAGCAGCTCTCTAAGGATGGGGCATCCCCCTGCACCTCCCTCCTGGGCTGGTTCTGGAGCAATGGGACCTTCTCTCTCCACTCTGGGCAGTTCCCATAGTGACAGGGTGTTTACTCCCATCCCCACGCTGGGCAGTTCCCATAGCGACAGGGTTTATAGTCCCATCCCACCTTGGGCTTTTTCCATAGTGACAAGGTGTTTAATTCCATCCCCTGACTAGGCAGTCCCCATACCAAGAGGGTATTTAATCCCATCCCCATGCTGGGCACTTCCCAAGGCGACAGGGTGTTTGATTCCATCCTCAGATTGACCAGTTCCCATAGCAACAAGGTATTTAATCTCATCCCCAAACTGGGCACTTCCCATGGCGATGAGGTGTTTAATTCCATCCCAGACTGACCAGTTCCCATAGTGACACGGTGTAGCCCCCATTCCGTGCTGGGTGGCTCCCACAGCAATGGGGTGTTCCTCACTCTGCACTGAGCAGTTGCCATAACAATGGAGCATTTCCGTCCCCATATCAGGCAGTTCCCACAGTGTGAGGAGACTAGACTTTTGCTGGGGAACTGCTCAGCCTTTAGGTTCCTAGCTTGTGTCCACCAGCCCAGGCCCTCCAAGGTCTGAACACCATGTTGTTTATCCAACAAGTGATTAATGCAGAAGCCAGCTTTCCCTCAAGGCCCATCTTTGGCCCTGGTCTTGGGAGGACCCTAGTGCCATTGCATGGATAACCACTGGGTGAGTCTTTGCCCCCGGGACCATAGGCACCAACTTCCCCTGGTGGGTGCTCATGCCCCTACCCCCGCTCTCGGCCACACCACAACTCCACCCCTTTTCCACCTCCATTTCAACCACTTCCCCAAAGTCCCCGCCCCAACTCCTCCCCCTCCCTATCCCTATTGGACCCCTTCCCCAAATCCCCACCCCGGCCCCACCTTCTCCTCTGAGCGTGCTGTGTTCTCCCTCTTCCCCCCTCCCTTCCAACAGCTGTTTTGTGGAGGAAGCACTGGGAGGGGAGGGGGGAAAGGCGGCGTGCTCAGGGGAGGAGGCGGAGCAGAGGTGAGCTGTGGCAGGGGTGGAGGGGAGAGGATCTGCCTGTGGGTGCTCTGCACCCACCAATTTTTCCCCATGGGTTCTCCAGCCCCGGAGCACCCATGGAGCTGGCGCCTATGCCTGGGACTCCTCAGGTTCAGACCCTCACAGGAGGAAGGAAGCTTCCAGACCACACTGCTTCCAATGCTGTGTTTTATTAACAAAACTAAGGGAGGGAACAAATGCCTGGAGTGCAGCTAGACCAATCAAACCCCAGGGGAGTGGGTAACGGCAAATCATCAGATTAATGTCATGATCAGATTGATTAAGTCATATCAGATAGAGCCACAAGTTGTGTCTTCACTGGGATGGCAGGGGTCTTCTCGGGCTACCAGTCTCCAAAAGACAAGGGCATTTTCGGTCTCAGTGCCAAACAGTAGGTGCAGGGGCCAGCCAAAGAGCTGACTTGGGAGGGTGAGATCACTCCTGGATTGAAGCTAATGTTGGGAGTGCTGCTCTGACACCAGGTAAGCAGCCTGCCCAAATGACCGATGGTAGGTGAGTGCCAATCCCTTCTCTCCCCCGCACGCGGCCACTATGAACCTTCCAATGAAATTCAGGACCTCACAGCTTAGTTCATTTAACATTCAAATGACGAATCCATGGGGAAATAGCATGGATTATCTGGATTAAACATATAGCTCCTAACCCAGGAAACGTGTGTGTGTATGTGTGTGATCTTTTAGACATGAGGTTCATTTAATGTAGGGCTGGTTTAGGTAGCTGAGAAAGTATTCCATAGGCGCCATCCTCAGCAAGAGTCTGTGATTCTATCCACGCACAAACACATACGCTCACACATGCTCACTCCCAGCAATCTGCTGGAGCTCAAAACAAGTACAAGAATGCTGAGGTAGAGGTTCCTCTACTAAACAAACAGGAACAAGGAAACAAAATACAAAAGGTTGGTGCCTATGCAGGATGGTTGTCGCGACTCTCGTGATTTCATTCACTTCAGGGAGCTAGTCAGTGGTTGCACATGTTAGCTGGGGGGCGTATTGACGTGGATATTTAATGCTCTGTGGTGTAGACATAGCCTTAGATGGTTCATGTCGCTGGGCTCCCCCATCCCGATGGTGAAGGGAGCACGGGCCTTTTTGTCAGGCATGGGGGAATGCACAGCCATTGGCCAGCAGCCACTGCAGGCAAATGAATCAAGAGCCAAAAGCAAGCCAGCAGCAGGATGAGGAGAATGCAGGCATTTTTATAGTATTTTGGTGAACAAGCATGACTCAGTTTACCCACCTATGTGTATTGCTGCCTGCTGGGAGTAAAGGGTTTGATTTCTCCTAAGGTGGAGAGGAGTGAGGCAGGGCAGAGTGCCACATATGCTATCTGCTTTGGGACCTTATTAAGGCCTGAATGGACTCCGTACCTAGGAATGGAGTTCCCTTGAGAGATAATGGAAAAGCTAAAGATTGGACATTAATGCTGAAGGACTGGGAAGCCCAGGGAAGCTGAATGTGTGTCACAGCAGAGGCTGCAACTGGGAACAAAGATAAGAGGTGCTAGTTGGCTGTATTAAGAACTGAGCTCCTACACCCCCCAGAGACAAGGAGATGGATCTGAGGAAAGTGAGCCAGAGGGTTTTGCTAAAATGGACTCTGACCTGTGAGGGTTTGAACCTGAGGAGTCCCGTGGGTGCTCTGTGGGTGCTCCTAAAATGAACTCTGACCTTGACTTTCTCATGCTAACCCAGTCTGTCTGATGCTGCTTTCCAGGGAATAAGGAAGACTCCCTTGTTTTGAAAAGGCTGTGCTGTCACTGAAGATATGCCCTAGGAGCATTGTTCCCTAAAGAGTGAAAAGTCTACTCACAGGAGGCTGAAGTCAGTGGGACTCACTGGGGCGAGCACATGGAGAGAAACAGGAGTGCTGATGCCAGAAGACCCAGTCTTGGAGCTGGAGAGCTCACCCTGTAAAAGCTAACCCTTTGGGCTGGCCAATGACAGGGGCAGGAGGATGAGGCATAGGCCACTCCTTGTGAATGATGGCACAGGGCTTCTTCCTTTCATTCATGGTATGCGGATGGTGGTTTGGACAGTTCTTCTCCTGTGAAAGCCTCTCAGAGCTCCTTGGAGAAGCAGATCGGGGCCTGCCCCTTCTGAAGTCACTGGCATCACCAGTGGGCTCTCAGGCCCAGTTATGCAGAGAAAAAATCACCTCTTCCAGTAACTTCAGACTTAGAAAGTCCATGTATCTCAAAATATATCCAGGCAGGCAACTGGCCCGCAGGTATGTGGAGACATCTGAGGTCATGAGTGGAGCTGGCTGAAACATTTTCAATGACATTTTTAAAATCAAAAATGCCATTTTGCTGAAACCAAGCACGGGAGAGACACCAGCCCAGACTAGCTGGAGGTTGGGGCACTTACCCAGATTGTGGGAGTCTACAGTTCACCTCGCTGCTCCAGATCAGGCAGCACAAGGCCTTGAAGCGGGGTCTCCCACCTCCCAGATATGCTGCCTATTGGCATGGATGCAGGAGGGACTGTCTCCTTCTCAGAATTTCAAAATGTTTCTTGGTGTTTTCTGGCCAGCCCTGGTCCTGGCTCCAGGCCACAAGCATTATCTCAACCACCCTATAAAGTTCTGATTCAAAAATAATGTAAAAAAAGCAACAGTAGCAAACAATTAGAGTCAAAATCACAGGACTCTTCTGATCATCCGACAGATGTTGAGAACTTCCCCTCTATATTTGACTTCTCAGCAGCTCAGCTTTGACCAGCACTTGTTGACATGCACAATGTAGGCGGAACTCCCCCACAGTCAAAAGTCTCGTCTCCTAAACTCAAAGTCTGAGGGCTCAGTTTTTCCATGCAGGCCTGTCTGCCTCATAGAGCTGGCTCCCATGGTGACGGCGCATGTCCCTCCATGTGTCGTGTGGCCCTGTTCTTGACAATGCAGTTCTGAGCATCCTTTATTCTCAGCAATTGGCTTTGTTCGACTTTTGCCTGTTCCCTTGTGTTGTTCTCCTCTTAGCCCAGGTGCTTATGTTTCAGGAACAAACACACTCTATTTTGAGCAGTAACTGTTGTTTTTTAAGCCCATATTCAAGCAGTCTGGCATGCTGCCTGCTTCGCTCTCATGCTGACCTGCCGGTGTTGCCTCTCGTCATTGGAGGGATGTCTGCAGGACAGATGTTCTGTGCACTGGGGTCTTTCTCCATGACACATTGACCCTGCCTCCCACCAGCTTGAAAGCTGTGATGACATATGAGGGTCATTTCACACTCACAAAGCCAGGGCAGTTAGCAGCTTCATTTCCGGGGCTCTCGCACTGCCAGAGAAAGATTAGTGGACATCAAACCAACAGGTCTCGCCCAATCGCCTGCCTCCCATTGCATGGGCATGAAAATGCCAGTGCCAGTTTGAGAAGAAATTGGGAGAAAATTGTGATTAGCCCCAGTGGTTTTTATCTAGTATCAAAGGTCATGTATTCTTTGGTTTTTTGTGCTGCTTGATTTCCCACGAGGGCCTGTCCCATTTGTGCTTGGTGGAAGAACTCGTCAGATATTGGTCAATATCTGGTGTGGTGGCTGCCTTGTGTGCATTGGAAGCAGACCTTTGCTTCTCCTCCAGTTTGGCTGTTACCAGGGAGGGGCAGTCACTCTTGTTTCAGGCTTGGATCCTCTCAGAACTTAGAGGGATCACATTGTTTGCACTCTCTTATCCATGTGTTAATTCAGTAACTGCACCAAGCACTTCTTGATTGCATTTGAGACATTTCGTACTGGTATGTATTTAACCTTCTGAGTGCCATCCAGAGGACATTTACAACTGGCTGGGAATCAGCAGCTTCTTGCCCCTCTATACACAAGCTATGGGGGTGTAGTCCCTGTTGGAGCCATTTGCTGGATGAAGACAGTCCTCTGGCCCCTTCAAGTTTTGTTGTTGGGCCGGATTTGCCGTGCCTTTCAGGCACTCATTTACACTAGTGCAAAGTGCTACCAATGGCACAGGGGAACTTTCTATGCCTGCAGTGCACGGCTGGAATGGGTAACAGTATGCCAGGCCCCAGGGTCTTTGGGATGGTAGCTCACATGTGCAAGGGCGTGCTGAGCCTGTTTCTGAATTAATACAGAAAAAATAAACAGGAGAAAATGGAATGGAAAATAATAACAAGGGAAACTTCACATACACACACACACACACACACACACACCCCCGCATCCACCGCAGCAGAAGCAAAGGGAAGTCAGGTGCAAACAAAACAATCCCAACGATAAGGGTTTGCATCACGTCTTTCTTGCCCTTCACTGCTGTCTGGGCACCATTTTATGGGATGTCTACACCAGAGTAGGAGGTGTAATTTCTGGCTTAGGTGAATATACCCTGGCTACGTCTGAGCAGGCCCATCTGAGATACCAAATGGATGGTATTGAGATGGGACACTATGACCTGTTCAAACAGACTTTGCTGCTGCAGTTTGAAATGACCCCCGAGGCATACAGGAAACAATTCTGGGGTGTACACAAGAAGTCAGGCATCATCTACAAGGAGGTCACCGTCCTGGTTGGGGAATATTTCTGCAAGTGGGGAAAGGGGATAGGGGCCACGACCATCGAGGGTTTGCATAATCAGGTGGGGTTGGAGCAGCTATATGACCTCTGCCCTCCAGACTTTAAGATGTGATTAGTGGACTGGAAGTCTAAAGATCTGCACAGTGACGACTCAGTTTGTGGACAGCAGATTCGGGGGAGGAAGGAGACCCACGTCGGGGACTCAGAAGGGGAGTCACCCACATACATCTCAAAGGCAGGACTCCAGGAAGCCCAACTCAGGGGTGCCCATGAAGGGTGGGGGAGGCCAACCCCCCGTCGTGGGACTTGAGGGACCTGAAATGTAATTACTGTGGCCAAAAAGGACACAAGGTGGTGTCATGCCCAAAAACACAGGACATTTTTGCCCAAGAGAACCCTCAAAGGGTTGACAAGCGAAGGGGAGACAGCCCATAAGGCAGGCTGAGAGTGTGAGCTGGGAACCCATCACCCAGCCAGCTTCTGGGGCAGAGCTGGCCAGGGAATGGGGGAAGGTAGATGGGCTTCCCAGTAGATAGATCTGCTTGTGACTTCTGGATTCAGGCCTCTCTGATCCCCAGTGGGAGCGGCAGGTAGGGGTCAGGGGAAAGAGATTCAGAGGGTGAAGAGTTTCTGGGATCGAGACTCCTGTGGGTGTGATGCAACCTCACTAGCTGCTGAGGGGCCGTGTACCTCGGGGGAAGGCTCCCAGATGACAACCGTTCAGCCAGGGTTCCTGTGCAGACACAGGAAGGATCGGGATGCAGGGCTGTTAGCGGGGTCCTTCAGCATGTGAGCTGGCAGGGCACGGGGTACTTTCTGCCCTCGCTAGTAGCACAGGGGAAGAATTGCAAAGCTTGGGTTATCTGTCTGTCTGTAGCTGAGTGAGACAACAGCCCTGCACAGGTGAGAGGTGCATCACTGGCTGTGGTGAAGCAACCAAAGCAGTGGGCTCGCTCTCTGCCCTCACTGGGACACGGGTCCTGGGGGTGGTCAGACCCACAGTTAAGGTCCTGTAGTGAGGACACGTCATCTGAATGGAGGCCCCAAAGAGGTTGGGGTGCATGATCAGCTACCTGCGAGGTGCTGATGGGGGATGGACTGAAGAACTGGCCAGACGGTGCCTTGGTCCTTCCCTGTGGCTGAGGTCAGGGAGGGCCACTTGGCCTGGCACTGGCAATACACCCAGCATGGGGATGTGAAACCGCCGATGGGGGGATGTGAGTTGCCATGGACAGGGCTTACCAGGGCTGAGACCAAGGCCTTGTCCTGAAGTGGGAAAACTAAGGCACATCAGTGAGGGCTGGGCCCCAAACCCAGCAGCTGAATTCTAGACCTAGCCAAGAAGGATCCCTTATGGAAGAAGCAGGAGCCTTGTGGGCCCCGGTGTTGCGAGATCCTGGGGAAGGATCCAGGAGAGAGAAGCGAGCTGGTACCAAGAAAGGTCTCCCTGGGGAGAAACTAAACTTGGGGGATCAGAAGGTTTCCGGCAATCCCCCAGAAGTACCACTGTGGGGGATGTCCATTCTAAACATCACGGGGGTCAGCGAACTCAGTGAGAGCTGCTGTAGAACATTTACTGCCCTGGAAATGCACAGGAGTCCACCCTTTTGTGTTGGTATATGGAAGGAGAACAAGGGGACCCCTGGATTTGATAAGAAATAAATGGGGAATCAGTGGTGGATGCTGAACTATCATTCTGGGGAAAGCTCACTGACCTCATGGGTTTGGCCAGGAAGAACCTAGCCAGAGCTCAGGAGCTACAAAAGGGCTGATACGACAATGTTCCTGATTGGAGAACAGAAGAGGGGTCTCAGCTCAGTGAGAAGAGCACCTGGGGAGAGCCCTATGAAATCAACAACCAGCTGAAAGAACCCGACCTGGGAGAACCGAGTGTCCGAGTGAAGAGGGGGCTGGGACGCCTCTAGGATGCAGGACAGATGATAGAGGCCGGAAAGGGTAAGATGAGGATGGCAGAGGTGTCATACCTGGCCCACAATTTGGGAAGTGGCTGTCTAAAGCCAAAACCAGCCAAGGCGAAGGTAACCAGAGATTGGCCCATTCCTCAAACCAAGACACCGGCCCATGCATCTAATGGGATGGCAGGATACCCTTGAAGGTTTGTATCCCACTTTAGCTCTCCGTATGAAGATTGGTGAATTGGGAAATCCAGACAAAGGGATCTGGACTGAGCAGTGCCAGTGGGGCGCTCTCTGTGCTGAAGGAGGCTCTAACCCAGGGGCTGGTGCTGGGAAACCCAGACTTTGAGAAACCCTTTATGGTGTTCGCTGACACATCTCAGATGCAGGGATGGACACGGTGCTGATTGTGACAGTAGAAATGCTCTCAGTGGCTCCTCTGACTATTGTGTGAAGGTGTCCATGCCTGAAGCTGTAACTTGACTCCAGGTGGGGGGAAGAGGTCACCTGACCTCGTGCCCGGGAAAGAGACAAAGGAGCTGGGGAGTGAGTTTCAGTCTGCAGCTGGCTAAGGAAGGGCAGGGAGGCCCAGATAGGGTCTGGCCTCTCTGGACCCCCAAAATGGATCCAGCTGAGGGGTCCGGTTCACTCCATCTACAAGCTCTGTGTTAGATCATATTCCTGTCGACTAATAAACCTCTGTTTTACTGGCTGGCTGAGAGTCACGTCTGACTGTGGAGTTGGGGTGCAGACCAACGGGCTTCCCCAGGACCCTGCCTGGCTGGGCTCGCTAAGAGAAGCGCACGGAGGGGCAGAAGGTGCTGAATGCTCTGAGGTCAGACCCAGGAAGGTGGAAGCTGTATGCTGTGAAGCTTCTAGCCTTGGAGACAGGCTGTTTATGGAGAAGAAGCTTCCCTCCAGAGTCCTGACTGACTTCTTAAGGAGCAAGTCCAGACCATCTCCCCAGGGACTCCGTGACACTGATGCAGGCCAATCCAAAGGGGAAGAGACACCCATTGTGTACCTGAGCAAGAACCTGCTCTTCTGGGAGCAGAACTACACGGCAATAGAGAAGGGATGCCTGGCCCTGCGATGGGCTCTTAATAAGTTGCAGCCATATCTATCTGTGCGGCCCTTTATGGCGTACACTGACCACTCGCCCTGACATAGCAGCACCGGAGGAAAGGGGGAATGCCAAACTCCTAGGGTGGATTCTGATCCGCCAGGATGATCATATGGGGAATGGTCCATCCATGATAATAGGAGCGTGAATGTTATAGCTGATGCTGTCTCCCAGCCAGTGGGGAGGGATGAACTTCCCCAGGTCACCAACTGGATGACCCTATTCAGTTCAGACTTGAAGGGGGGAGAGATGTGATGAAGTTGGGGATTTTTTAGTGTTTTACATGAATAGTGTGTGCTCCTCAGTTTCCCTGTGTTCTGCATGGTTATCAAGGTGGTGGGAGAGGGTTTGTTGCTGCTCAGGACCAGGCGTGACTTGCCTAGCAGTCGGAACCCCCAGACAATGGCCTGGAGATGGGGAACCCTAACAGCTGTGACCTAGTGACTAAGAGACCCACCCCAGCTTGGCAGCCAGCTGGTTCTGGCCAGTGGAAGGACAAAGTGCTGAGGAGAGAGGACCCCAGTGACCTGACCAACCTATTCCAGCCAGAGAGGAACAAAAGACAGAAGAGAGAGGGCCCCAGCGACCTGTTTACCTGGGACAGAAGACAAAGAACGGGGGACGAGCTGTTGGGTGCGGTGATATCAGATGCCCAGCTGGAAAGCTCAGGGTCTCTGGACTCAGGGGGAGAGAGCAGGCAGAGCCCACCTGGATGCAGGGGAGACTTAGATGTTCTGTGCTCCGGGAGGTGAGGCCCAAGGGCCCTGAGAGTTTCCTATGCTGTGTTCAGTCACTCACTAAACCCTCCTTTTTTATGCTGGCTGAGAGTGGCTCTGGTCTAGAGATCAGGGTTGCATTATTCCCTCTGGGAGTGGAGGCCACACGGGTCCAGTGCGAGTGAACTCCCTGAGGGGGCACATGACAAGAGACAGGCAGGCTAAGGCTCAGAGAGGTGGAGTTCCAGGAGGCGGCGGGGCTTAGAGAGAGTGGACCCCGGAGGAGGGCTGTCACAATGAAGGGGGCTCCCCCTAGGGACCATACGGGACCAAGAGTGGGCACGACCTGTGAGTCTGTGTCAGTGCCCACACCCCCAGCATTTATGAAACAAACTAGTCGTGAACAAGCAACAGGCCAAGAATTGCCTCTCAGAAGTATCCACCAAATAACTCTGAATAACAGGGATATTTGAAAATCGTGGACCAAATTTGCCAGCAGAGAAAGAGACTCCGTCTACAGACTAAATTATTAGTTACAGTTCAGTCCCCCCAAGCTCTGCTTCCCACTTGCCTTGTCCGTTCTCTCTTAAGCGGCTGCTGGCTCTGCCCCATTGCAAAGCTCTGTGGACAATGGCAGGTCCCATATTCTGCCCCTGCCTAATCCAGTCTGATCTGTTGTGACTTGTTTGGTTCTAATTCAGGGCACAATTTAGTGTACGGGAATTTGATCCCGTTCAGTATCCGGGGCCCCCGGTAAGAGCAACTAATGCTTGAAATGGAACATGCCCTGGCTGGAAAATGTTGGCTGGAGACCCTGTGTTGGCTGCATTCTCCCAGTGCTCCTGAACATCTAGCTGATGTTTTGTCTGGTAAATCCACCATGTCCAGATCTGCTTGGCTGGCAGTGATAATCCCAGGTAATACAAGAGCCTACCTTGTAGTCAGGATTTCAGCATCACCCCTGAGTAAGGATAAAGATCTTTACATGAGTAAGACGTCTTTATTAAGCTTGGTAATACTTCCCTCAGTGACTAAGCTGGTTGCCATTTCCCAGTGCCATCATCCACAGAGTACACTGACAGGTTTAAAATATTCCTAGACTCCAAGGCCAGCAGGGCTCATTGTGATCATCTAGTATATTGGCATTAGAAAAGGTTCAGAGAAGGGCAACTAAAATGATTAGGGGATTGGGGTCCCATTAGAGGTCCCATATGAGGAGAGACTAAAGAGGCTAGGACTTTTTAGCTTTGAAAAGAGGACACTATGGGGAGATATGATAGAGGTATATAAAATTATGAGTGGTGTGGAGGAAGTGAATAAGGAAAAGTTATTTACTTGTTCCCATAACAGAAGAACTAGGGGCCACCCAATGAAATTAGTGGGCAACAGGTTTAAAACAAATAAAAGGAAGTTCTTCTTCACACAGAGCACAGTCAACCTGTGGAACTCCTTGCCTGAGGAGGCTGTGAAGGCTAGGACTATAACAGGGTTTAAAAGAGAACTGGATAAATTCCTGGAGGTTAAGTCCATTAATGGCTATTAGCCAGGCTGGGTAAGGAATGGTGTCCCTAGCCTCTGTTTGTCAGAGGGGAGTGATGGATGGCAGGAGAGAGATCACTTGATCCTTACCCATTAGGTTCACTCACTCCAGGGCACCTGGCATTGGCCACTGTCAGTAGACAGATACTGGGCTAGATGGACCTTTGGTCTGACCCAATATGGCCTTTCTTATGTTCTTATGTAGTCTGACCCCCTATATAACACAGGCCAGAGACCTGCCCCTAAATCATTCCTCGAGCAGATCTCTTAGAAAAACAGCCAATCTGCATTTAAAAATGGTCAACAATGGAGAATCCCCCACACCCCTGGGTAAATAATTCCAGTGATTAATTACCCTTATCGTTAAAAATGTATGCCTTGTTTCAGTCTGAATTTATCTAACTTCAACTTCCAGCCACTGGATTATGTTATCCTTTCTCTGTTAGACTGATGAGTCCATTATTAACTATTCATTCCCTTGTAGGTACTTACAGACTGGGATCAAGTCCCCCCTTAGTCTTCTCTTTGTTAAATTAAATAGATTGAGCTCTAAGTCAAACACTAATCAGGCAGGTTTTCTAACCCTTTAATCATTCTCGTGGCTCTTCTCTGACCCCTCTCCAGCCCACCAACCTCTTTCTTGACTTGCGGGCACCAGAACCGAACACAGGATTCCGGCACCAGCACCAAATCCAGAAATAAAATAACTGCTCTGCTCCTACTCGAGATTCTCCTGTTTGTGTGTCCCAGGATCGCCTTTGCCCTTTTGATGCAAGATACAGGAGAGCTAGTTACAGGGCATTTCACTCACTATGCTAGACACTTTTACAGAAAGCACATTTCGCAGACTGTTCTGGGTGGCTTTGCTAGCAGAGGGGCATTTGCCCCCCAGCACTGGGCAGCTCTGTTGGATGGTGCATTCCCAGCCAATGTGCTTAGCCGGCGATAATCTCTCTCCCTTTCTCTGTCTCACTAATATTTTTTTTATGAATCAATCTTTATCCTGTCCTTTCCTTAGGTAGGAGCGAGTGAATAATGCAAACATTGGCTCAAGGATACTCAGATACAAGGCCCTGTAATCTTACAGCAAAGGGTATCCAGAAATATTACAGAATGTGTAGATTACACAGCAGATTTCAAGTGGTGTCAACAGAGGTAAAATGCTCGGCTGTTTCCTTTGCCTTTGTTTGTTTGTGGTGATGCATTTTCTATGATTCCCATTCTATGAAATGCCGCTTTGCTTTGTACCCTTTTCAAAGGGATGCAGACGCAAACAGCTTTGCCTCTGTTGGGCTGGTGAAGGGGCTTGCAGTCCCATCTTCCTGGGCGCTCCTGACCCTTGGAACCCCCAGCCTGTGCTCAGGAAGGGCAGGCAGCCTCTTTCATGGGGGCTTGGGGCCAGAAAAGCCTTGCTTAGCCTCTCCAAAGGGCAGGACAATCCCGATATCAGTACAGCCTGGTAGACTTCTCTTGCTCCTCCCTTCCAAAGCAATTCTCCTCTCCTCTGAACACCCGCAGGGTTCCCACTCCTCCACCCTGTAGGCAAAGGAGCAGCAGGACCCTTCTCCAAGCCCAGGGCTCCTTCCTTCCAAATGTTCACAGCTCAGTGGGACCCATGGAAACCTCTCGCTGGCTTTGAGAGGAGGCCGGGGCACAGGTCTGGCCACAGTGACCTCTGCAGCACTGACATAGGAGGTTTAGGACCGGCACCTTTTCTGCCCTGTTTCCTGGACGATTCCCTACGCATTCACCCCACCCACATGGAGCCGCAGTGCCCCTGCACAGACAGGCACAGGATCGGCAGCCAGGGCACTGCCAAGGTGTGATTGTGCAGTGTCACCAATAGGTTTAGGAGTTACTGCTTGATAAATCTCTCTACAGCACAAGAGGGAGAGGCAGGTAGGGCAGCCCAGCAGCATGCAGGGGAAGGGTGGGGAGAGCGCTCCACAGTGCATAGGGGAGGGACATGGGGGGACGCACAGCAGCACATGGGGGAGAGGTGGGGAGAGCACCCTGCAATGCATGCGGGAGGGGCAGGGAGGAAACCCAGCAGTACAAGGAGGAGGGGCAGAGAGGGCACCCCAGTCGCATCAGGGGAGGGCACCCACAGTGAATGAGGGGGGGGGGGAGGGTGCCCAGCAGCATGTGGGGGAAGGGCAGGGGAGGGCACCCAACAGCACAAGGGGGAGCAGCAGGGAGGGCACCCCGCACTGCTTGGAAGTCCTTGGAAGGACAGTGAGCTCAGAAGCACCTCACTGATGAGAAGAATGCAGCTGTGGTGCCCTCGCCTTGGCCTCTCGGCTGTGGGACACCCGAGGTGGCTGCTCTGCTGCAGCAGTGCCCGTGGGGCAGGAGCACTCTGGGCACCCCAAGGGCTCAGCATTCCCTATCCCCAACGTCGCCATTCTGGTCCTGTGGGGACACGGTCAAAGTCCTCCAGCAAATGGAGAGTGGCCAGGATCAGCTAGTTATCGTGGGCCTGCAGCAGGAGAGCAGGGGAGCTCTGAGGCTCCTCCATGCACCATCCAGTTGCTATAAAGAGGCACAAACGCCATCCGGGTTTTGCGGTAGGGATGCGCTACACCAGCTTTCACCCAGACCGCAGCCACCTCAGTGCAACCCTCCAGGAGGCCAGGGCTCTGGCACCGGGCCAGCCAGAGTATCCCAGCCCAGAGAACCAGGGTGTCATCAGCCCTTCCCCTAGAACTGCCCAGCTCAGCTCTGACAAGCACTTGACTTTCAGCAGGGGAAGGAGCCAAGCAGAGTTCTGAGGCCCTGCCTTCTCCCCACGTCGAGGGGGGCAGACCCCTGGAGTGTCAGCAGAGCACCTCGCAATTGTTCCTGCTGCCCCTGATGCATTTCAGGAGTGGAAATGGCAGGCCTCTGGCTTAGGGTTGCCAACTTTCTGATTGCAGAAAACTGAACACACTTGCTGCGCCCCTGGCCCTGCCCCTTCCTCAAGGCACCATGCCTGCCCCACCCCTTCTCTGAGGCCCCCATCCACTCAGTCCATCCAGCTAGGGGTGCAGGGCTCAGGGCTGGGGAAGAGGGTTGGGGTGAGGGGGTGACGGCTCTGGTTGGGTGGTGCGGGCTCTGGGGTGGGGCGGTGTAGTGGGGCAGCTGCCCCACTCCTGCTAAAAGGGGCTTAAACAGCCCAGGAAAGGGTTGTGGCTGGGAGCAAGGAAGCTCCCAGGCTGATTGGGCAGAGCAGCCACAGCTGTGACTGCATCAGTTAGGGCCCAGCTGTCCCTGATAAAAGGGCCTAAAGTTTGGTGGAGAGAGAGTCTCTTCTGGCTACAGAGGCAGATAGGCCTGGCTGCTTGAGCAAGGTACCTAGAGGGAAGCAGGGCTGGGGCAAGGCAGGAGGAGCTGGGGAAGCTCTGGCCTGGAAACCCCCAGGCTTAGGAGATGGCCCAACAAGGGGTACTGGGGTTGCATGGGGCAGCCCTTGGTTAGTTGTAGAGGTGGCAGGCCAACCTCCTTTGCCAGTGATGAATGGCAATGATACTGCAGTCTGCCCCAGAGAATGGGGGCAAGTGGTGACTGTCAGTTGCCTAGACTGAGGCAAGGTGGGGATTCCCTAGGGAGGGGAGACCCAGTGTGAGACTGTGGGGGTACTGCAGTGGTGCAGCACCCCAGGGAAGAGGGCACTGGGGTCTGGGGAGGGATATGGGGCCAGCAGCAAGTGGGACATTGGCCTGCAGAGGGCGCTCTGGATGCTGGAAGAGCTAATTCCTGGACAGACCAGCAGGAGGCACGGCAGGGGTGAGTTGCTGCTTTGCTACAGGTAGGAATGAGGAGTTTAGGGTGTAGGAGAGGGCTCCAGGCTTGGAGGTGGGCTGAGGGGTTCAGAGTGTGGGAGGGGGTTCTGTGCTGAAGCAGGAGATTGGGGTGTGGGAGGGGGTATGGGCTATGGGTTTGGACTTCAGGGAGGGACCAGGGATGAAGGGTTCAGAGTGTGAGAGGGAGTTCCAAGCTGGGGTGTAGGGTTCTAGTGTGGGAGAGGTATTGGGGTGCAGGTTCAAGTAGGGAGTTTTGGTGTGGGAGGGATCTCAGGGCTGGGGCAGGCGGTTGGGGCATGGGAGAGAGTGTGGGCTCTGGATAGCACTTACCTCACTCAGGTGGTTCCCTGGAAGTGATGACATATCCCTTGGCTCCTAGGCGCAGGGGCGGCCAGGTTGCTCTGCGAGCTGCCCCCTGTGGCAGAGTCCCCTGGGGCGATGATCTGGAACCGCTCCCTATGAAGCCAGTCAGGACTCTGGGGGAAGCTTCTTCTCTGTAAACAGCCTGTCTTCAAGGCTAGGAGCTCCACAGGTTATAGCTTCCACCTTCCTGGGTCTGACCTCAGAGCATTCAGCACCTTCTTCCCCTCCGTGCGCTTCCCCCAGTGAGCCCAGCCAGGCGGGGTCCTGGGGAAGCCCCTGGGTCTGCACCCCAACTCCACAGTCAGACATGACTCTCAGCCTGCCAGTAAAACAGAGGTTTATTAGATGACAGGTGATCTAAGACAGAGTTTGTAGGTAGAGCGAATGCGATCCCTCCGCTGGATCCATTTTGGGGGCCAGAGAGCCAGGCACCCCAAACCTTTAGCTCACTCCCTGCTCCCAGCCAGATCCAGACTGACCCTCACTCCCCAGCTCCTCCCCTGCTTCCTTTTTCTCCTTCCCGGGCATGAGGTCAGGTGACCTCTTCCCCCCCACCTGGAGTCAAGTTACAGCTTCAGGCATGGACACCTTCACACAATAGTCAGAAGAGCCATTGAGAGCACTTCTATTCCCTCACACCCCCACCTGCAGCCACCACCCCCGCAGCACCAATGGGAGCTACAGAGCTGGCACATGGGGTGTGGGCAGCATGCAGAGCCCCTGTGGCTGTCCCTGTGCCTAGGAGCCAGATGTGCTGGCCACTCCCGGGACCCACACAGAGCCAGGACAGGGAGCCTGCCTTAGCCCCGCTGTGATGCTGACCAGACTTTTAACAGTCCAGTCTGCAGTGCGGAATAGAGTCGCCTGGGTCCCTTTTCAACCTGGCATCTGGCAACTGTAGGAGGAGGGGGGGTTGTACATATGGGGGTGCATGAAGTCTCTCTTCCTACTGGCTCTGCCATCCCAGATGAATGAGGAATGCGGGGAAGTGGTCGACTTTCCCTGGGTCTCAAAGGCCCTTGCTGTAACCACTAGTCTCACCTAGCCAGATGGCTGGGATTTCAGCAGCCCTCTTCTGCACATTCACCCCCTGTGCCACAGAGACAGCAGGCGTGCTTGTGCACATGTCTGGGCTGGGTGTGCATGTGCATGTATGCACACCTGGGGCTGGGCTGATGAGCAAGAAGCCGGGCTCCACCCTGTGCTGATATGTGTTTAACAATCAGAATAACGTTGCTGATAAATATTTAAGCGACCCGTTGAATATTTGAACAGTTAAATGATTTTAATGGCTGCTAAGTGTGACAGCGGGCGGGGGCAGGGCTGGGCTGGCACACAGGGGAACCCAGCCCGGGGCCCCCTGTGGGGCTAGGAACTTGGCAAGCAGCTTTGTACCCCCTTGTTAGGGCAGGAGGAACAGCCCACTCCCGTTCAGCAGAGTCCACGTCCCTGTTTCTGTGCATTGGTTGGGGAGCCAGAGAGGAGCCTGCCCCTTCTCTGCCGCTGCAGCAGCATAGATGTGTCACCCCAGACTGAGGGGTTCACCAGCATGCAGTCACTGTGAGCTGGCAGGGCCCTCTCCCCTGGACACACTCTTTCCTGCTCTGACCATGGTACAGCACCTGCCTTCCTGTAGCCCAGTCCTTGGAGTGCGCAGGGCACCCAGTATGTCAGACCCTGTGCCTTAACTGGAGATCCCTGCAGGGCCAGCTCCAAATCCTAGCCTGGGCCCAGATGGTGCTGCCCTGGGGTGGGGAGCAGTGCCCTGCGGATGTGGGGGCTGGTTTGAAAAGCAGGCCCTGTTCCAGGCTCAGCTTCCCACAGGCAGGGGCTCACTCCTTGCCCCATATGGGGGCAATGGGCTTTGCTCAGGATCCCTTGGGACCCCCTTGCTGCCTCACTAGCCAGGTTCCTGCAGCTGCCAGCAGCACATGATCCAGCCAGGAGCCTGCAGCATGGCCTGACTGCCTGGCTTATGGAACCTGCTGAGAGGTGGGATGCCTAGCTGCTTCTCTGGGCACATACTTCCAGCGGGGGATTCAGGAGCCCCCAGCTTCTCTCCTGGGCCTCTCTCACTTCTGTCAGCCAAGGAGCCCACACAGACTTGTGGCGGGGGAACCCCAGGCTTGGGGGATGCTCAGCTCTCAGTGCTGCCTTGTTCTTGGTCAGAATAGCCTGCCAAGAGGCAGGGACAGCCTGCCAGCCGAGCCTGTCAGGGGCTGTGTGATGAGGTGGCAGCATTCCACAAGTGACTGTGGGTGCCAGTCCCACAGCCTTTACCAGTGCTGATCCCATTCGCCAGAGCCACTCGCCGAGCCGGACTCCCGCTCCCCCTACTCTCCTCTCCCAACTCTTGTATTTTACTGATCCCAAGAAGGGAATCATAGACTTTAAGGTCAGAAGGGACCGTTATGATCATCTGATCTGACCTCCTGTACCCCACAGGCCACAATCTCACCCACAGATTTCTGCCCCAGATCCCAACTCCTAACCCTGGGTTTAACAGGCCAATGCTCAAACCACTGATCTCTACAGGAGGGAGAGCTGAGTGTTCCTGAGACCAGCTCCACCGGCAGAGCCCTGCAACCTATTGAAAGATGGAGGAAGCACCTTCGACACAGCTAATCATTGCCGATGCTCCATAGCAGGGCCCCTGTCCCACGCCTCCGTCGCCCTGTGTGTCTCAGAGCCCCGCCCCACTCGCCAGTCTGAACAGTGAAGAGCAGGGGGCAGGGTCATTCCTCAGGGCTGCTGCTCGCTCAGAGGCAGGAACCAACAACTGTGGCTTCCACAGTCGCCCATCCCACCTTGCTCCTCATTGCTCCGAGGGCCACGCTCCCTTCCTGCCGGCTCATTCGAAGCCTGAAGCCTGAACCCTGCTGCACGCAGGCAGAAGGAGAGTAAATAGGGACATCCCAGTCTGTGTTGAGCAGTGCTCCTGGATAGGGGTGAAATGTGGAAGGGGGCAGCTGACTGAGGGATCCAAGCCCCAACTGACACCTCACCCTTCCTGCCCTACAGCAGCCCCAAACCCACCATCTTGTGGGATATGGGGGGCTGCTCCAGGGGGATAGGATCACAGAGTGATCCCACCAGCATGATGGAGGTGTCACAGATCCACAGGCCTGGCTCTGGAAGAACCCCCTTAGTGTGTCAGCCCCAAAGGGTCACACTCATTCTCTGGGGTAAGGCCTTTGGCTTCACCACCTCCTGAGACTGAACCGCAGAGCCTTCAGCCACCCTTGCTTCACGCCATGAGCTCCCTGAGGCAAGTCCACCTGGACTGGACACGGGAGGGAAACTTACATACTCAAAAGGAGTCATGCACTCCCAGCTTTCTGGCTTTGTAGTGGCTCTCAGACAACAGTGCACAAGCAGGAGGATTCATTAGATGGTTGGAACACACCATGGCAAGTTTTTATTTAATGTGGAGAATAGAAGGATACAGCATAGTAGGCCATGTGGGTCAGTCCAAAGCCCTCTGACCCCTCTTTAATCTCAGTCCAGAAGCTTCTCCCCTACCTCCAGCAGCCTACACCTAACTCCTCCATCTGGTCCCTCTCCAGTCCTTTGTTCTCCAGCTAGTCACAGCTGCCTGGCTTCCTCCAGCAGGGTCTGTATCTGTGGTCGTTTGTTGCCAGGTGCCAAATGTCCAGACAATTGGAGTGGCCATTGTCTTCTGAGACTTTCTGTGGGCATGTGCATGGCCACGGGCCCCCAGACAGCTAGACATCAGTCCCACCTGGCCCTCTGTCTCTCTCCATGAGTAAACACCCTTCCCCCATCTAGTTAACCATGCACCACATAGGAGAAACTGAGGCACACACAATATTAATCCCAAAAATTTCCTCTCTGTCACAGGATGCTGAGTGGAGGGGAAGAGATCAGAGAGGGAACCACAGCAGAGACAAGACAAGACAGGCTAGAGTCCAGCGGGAGGGATGGAGAAAGGAACAAGTAGATCAGGGCAAAACATGATGGGGAGGATACAGAGGAAAGGGGCCCACAGTAATGCCAGGGAATGTGACACTGCATTGTGCTTCTCTCCTGCGCTGGCTGTTTCTAACCTGGCCTGGGGTCCCTGTACAGATCAGGGCAAGGTGTGGTGAGCACAGTTGGATACTGGTTGAATGTGCACTGATCTGGGGACGGGGTTGGAGGGCCAACACCCTCACCTGGCTCACCGGGGGCAGGGAGGAAGGGCCAGTGTCAGCAGTGCTGCATGCACCCCAGGCTCCAGGGCTGCTGTGGTGGAGGGCACTGGACTGAGGGGCCACAAAATGCCCTGTGCCCTGCTGTTGCCCCAGCTGCCTTCTTTAGGGGTCAGTTAATCTGCCCCTCCTTGCTCCCCTCTCTCCTCTTAACATGAAGCGTGTGGCTGTGGTGGAGAGCTGGGGCCAGCGTGGGACTCAGACCCACAGCATTGAGCACTCTGAGGGAGCAGCACTGAGAGTCCCGGGGAGCCGACCACGCCAGGGGAAGTGTGCTCACCTCCAGCTTTGCTGAGCTGGCAGCGCCAGGGGAAGTGCTCTCACCTCCAGCTTTGCTGACCCAGCTAGGGCGTCCCCAGGGCCTCTCTCTCTCCTCTGCCAGCCTGCAGCTCCCCAGTCCGGATGAAGCGCAGAGCGCCGACTGCAGGTTACTGGCCGGCAGGGCTGAGGTCACAGGCTGAGCCCTGATTTTGATGAGGAGACCAGAAGGCCCTGAGCATAGCACTGCCTGGGGTGCTATGGGCAGCTGAGATGGTTCCACCCTTCCTCTCCCCACCAGCATCACCTCCATCCCACCAGCTCCACTCAGCGTGGCCCTGGGTGGAGCTCCTGGGCTGGGCAGTGGGGAGCCCTGCCATCGCCCTAGCTTTCACAGCAAGGCTGAGGGAACTGGGAAGTGGGCCAGGGACCGGGGGGCTGCAACCACTGGTGAGTGCTCTGCATTCCCTCGGGGCAGCGCTGTCAGACCCAGCAGGGTCAGGACAGCTGGGTGCCATCCAACCTCCCCACCGGCCTCACAGGATCCGGCAGGGATCCAGACCTCAGCCCGCTGTAGCCCTGTCTCATGGCTGAGCTCTGCCCAGCTTTCTAGGGCTGTGACCCTAATGAGAGGCAGATTGTGTCCATAGATCCCCCTTGGAGAGCCCATCCAGTGGCTGCAGGGGTCACCCCATGCTGTGGGGAATCCTGAGAGCAGGTCCAGACCGACCCTTGGACAGACAGCTGCATGTGTCTGCAATCCCACATTCTGGCCTGTGCACGCAGATGTGGCAACAAACATGTACCGCTGTGCACGTGCACCATAAGAGCACAGCCCACCGGCCGCCATGTACCCTCATTGCCCAGGCACTGCCTTGCTAGTTGCTGATAATGCTCCCAGCAAATAGATGGAGAGGAGTCTTCCGTGCAGTGCAGTGAGCCATCAGCCTCAGGAGGTGAAACCTCTCCCTGCCCAACACCTCACCCTGCAACACTAGCAGCACTGCTGCCCGGCACTGGCCTGCCGGGCTGGGAGGGGCCAGCAGGGGTTCCCTGCCACTCTGAACCTGGTAGCAGTGGGTTGCGGAGCCGCAAGAGCGGGAAGGAATGTTCTCCCCAGCGCTCGCTCAGCGCAGCCATAAATATTCATATTCTCCTGCTAATTTTCCATGTACTATTCTGTCGCATCCAATTTTATTTTAATTTCCTTTTATAAACCTTTGCAGCTAATGCACTCGGTGTGCCCGTGATTACCCCAATCAGCCAGTGCTTTAAACACAACCCTGCAGGCAGCTCCTGTTGGAAGTTATAAGGCTCACTAAGCAGCCATGATGGCATAGCAAACACTGTGCTAGGCAGGCTGGCATGGAGGGGCAGGGCCCATGGATCCAACGCGCTGCTCTGGCTAGCTCCCACCAAGGCCAGTTTTCAGGTGCAGGGATCTGCTCTGCTCTGACACCAGCTGGACTGGGATGGTGCCTTGGCCACACAGGCCTGCAGGGGCCAGCTCTGCTCACATGGGGCTCAGCCCAGCCCTTGTGTAAGGGGACTGTTGGCCTCTTACTAAAACTCATTCCCCTGCTTACACTTTGAACACATGTCCAGGTCACAAATCCATTGGCTGGGGTCCCCTTCAGCCTCACTCAGAAGTAACCCACTTATGGGAGAGCACTGGGGGCTCTGGTCAAGCTGGGTGTGGAGCCCCACACTGGAATGGGGTGGGGGGCAGCAGGCCTGACCTGGGGTCGGGGGAGCACAGGCTGGAGGAGCAGGACAGCACTGAAGTGCATCAGCAGGGCTCTATGGACAGGCACTAGCCCAGCGTGCCACATTCCCGCTCCTCTGTTTACCTCCAGGCACTTTCCGCAGGCTTGGCACTTTCCAGGAAGGGCTTGGAATGGGGGTGGGGAAGGGGTGAGAAGAGGTGGGGAAGGGTGGGGATTCGTGGAGTGGGGGGCAGGCCGGCAGCAAGGGGGGAATGAGTATCAGTGATGCAGCCCTCGGGCCAATGTACTAGTCCTCATGTGGCTCCCGTGGTGATTCGAATTTGAGATCCCGGCTGTAAAGGGTCTGAATGGGGTGTGCAGGATGCTAGGGGTATATGAACTGGAGTGGGAGTGGGCCGGGGAGTGGTGTGATCGCTAGGAAGAGTGGGGGTGGGCAAAGTGTGGGCACTGACTGGGTCTGGGTGGTAGTTGGGGTGGGCAGAGTGTGGGGTGCTGGCTGGGTACGGGGCAGAGTTGGAGTAGACAGGGTGTGGGAATCTGGCTGGGTATGTGATGGGAGTCGGGAGTGGACAGGTATGGGGCACTGGCTGGGTATGGGTCGGAGTGGGAGGGTGTGGGGTGCTGACTGGATCTGGGTCAGAGTAGGGTTGTGGTGCGCTGGCTGGGTTCAGGCAGGAGTGGAGGTGGGCAGGGTGTGCTGTGCTGGCTGGGTATGAGTTGGAGTGGGTGTGGGCAGGGTATGGGGCACTGGCTGGGTAATGGTCTGAGTGAGGGGTGTGCAGCAAATTGGGCATTTGTTGGGTACAGGTTTGGTTGGCTGTGGGCAGGATGTGGGGCCCTGTCTGGATATGGGTCCGAGTGGGGCTGGGCATGGTGTGGGGTGCTGGCTGTGTACTGGTTGGAGTGCAGTGTGGTGCTGGGTGGGTCTGATTCAGAGTGGAGGTGGGCAGGGTGTGGGACTCTGGCTGGGTACGGATTGGAGTGGAGTTGGTCAGGATGTGGGCTGCTGGCTGGGTGGAGGTGTGTACAGTGTGAGGCGCTGGGTGAGTACGGGTCGTGGTGGGGGTGGGCGAGGTGTGGGACTCTGGCTGCATTTGGTGTGACAGGTTTCAGGTGCCACCACAGTGCGTTGTCTGTGCCAGTCGGGTGCGTCTCTCCCCCGTATATGTGTGCAGACTGGCCATGGTCAAGCCTCTAGATGCCGCCCCACCCTTGCCGGCCCAGCCCCTCTGCAGAGAGGGTCCCAGGAGCTAGGACTGTGTGCTGGGATCAGGAGCATTCAGTCGTGTCTCCAGTAGCTGGCTCTGCCTATGCAGCTGCATGGGGGAGGGGCTGGCTGAGGGGCAGTCTGGGGTTTGGGTGCTGGGAGGTTGCATGTTTTCCTGGTTCATGGACTAGCTGCATCTTTGACCCTTTCAATCCCCCTTGAGTCCCTTCTCCACTGCCAGACCCAGCTCTGTGAGGAGCCCACCACTCCCACGCTGTCATAGGGGAGCTCTGCGCTGCAGCCCCTGACCCCCAAGCCTGTTCACACTACAGCCCCACTCTACTTGGCCCCGGAAGCGTTTCCTGAGGGGCTGTGCTGGCAGCCATTTGCAGGAGCCTCTTCCCAGCAATGTGATGTGCCAGTTCCTCAGAGATCGGAGGCATGTCAAGCAAAGAACAGAAACCCCAACAGGTCTGGGGCACGCACCCCATTGAGAGTCTGCAGCCCAGCCAGCTCCACCAGTGCTGAGTTGGGAGAATAGCTGGCCTACCTCACAGCATATGGGTCTGTTTGCCTTGCTGCAGGAGCTCGCCTGGCACCACCACTCTGGGCAGACTTTCCAGCTCCCCAGCCCCTGCCCTAGGCTCCTAGGTGTTCACGTTCCTCTGACCACATCATGGGCAGTGCCCAGTCTAGCCCACATGCTCTGCTGAATCCTGACATCTGAGGCCTGCGCCATATGCCCAGCAAATTACACAGCCCTTGCCCAGCTCGTCATGCTGGCAATGGGCCAGCTGGGCTCCTGGTGTACAGGCTGGGCAGAGATGGCTGTGGGCAGTGCCCTAGTCTGCTTCAGATCAGCAGGGGACTTCCCCGAGGGTGGAAGGGTGTGATCAGGGTCAAAGGTTCTCCACAGGCCTGTGAAAGGTGTGGGGAGCCCAGGGCATGGACTGCAGGGGATGAGGTCAGCACCAATTGGCATCAGGACAACTGTACGTGGGGCACCGGGGATGAGTCCCAGCAGGAGCCATGGTGTGGGAGTGAGGGGAGCTGTATTTGGGGAACCCGGGGTGTGGGGCCAGCAGGGGCCCTAGGGTGAGAATGAGGGGAGCTGAATGGGGGGAACCCAGGGAGAGCCCAGCAGGGCCGTAGGGTGGGAGTGAGGGAAGCATATGTGCAGAGCCCAGGGGGCCCAGCAGTGGCCATGGAGTGGGAGTGAGGGGAGCTAAATGTGGGGAACCCGAGGGGGCCAGCAGTGGCCATGGAGTGGGAGTGAGGGGAGCTATATGTGGGGAGCTGCAGAGTTGGGGTAGCAGCAGAGCTGCGGTGTAAGACAGCAAGTCTTTTGGATGCTTTTTCCTAAGTTTTCCAAGGTGGCCCCTGGTCTGGGGAGCCTCTGGATTTGGGTCCTAGCCTGAGATAAGATCACTCGGAATGAGCAGCCAGCATGGGGTGAGGCGAAGCATCTGCACAAGGCTGGGCAGGGAAGGGCTGGGAGAGCCCCCTGCCCAAAGGTCTGACTAGGGTGGAGGGAGCTGGATTTATTTCCTACAGGTGTTCTCCAGAGTACTCCCCTGGCTCACAGCCCTGCCCAGACGTCTAGGGTTGAGTTGTGCACTGTGCTGGGCAGGACATGCTGGGCTGGGCGAGCCGGGCTGGGCAGGCCGGGTCGGGCTGGGCTGGGCAGGCCGGGTCAGGCTGGGCAGGCTGGGCGGGCCTGGGCAGGACGTGCTGGGCTGGGCTGGGCTGGGCTGGGCTGGGCTGGGCGGGACATGCTGGGCTGGGCGGGCCGGGCTGGGCTGGGCTGGGCGGGACAGGTTGGGCCGGGCGGGGCGGGGCGGGCTGGGCGGGGCGGGGTGGGCTGGGCTGGGCGGGCTGCTCTGGGCTGGGCAGGCTGGGCTGGGCAGGCTGCACTGGGCTGGGTAGGACGCACTGGGCTGGGCAGAACGTGCTGGGCAGGCTGTGCTGGGCTGGGTAGGATGCACTGGGCTGTGCTCGGCAGGTTGTGGTGGGCAGGCTGCACTGGGCTGGGTAGGACGTGCTGGGCTGGGCAGGCCGTGCTGAGCAGGCCGTGCTGGGCTGGGCAGGACATGCTGGGCAGGATGTGCTGGGCAGGGCTGGGCTGGGCAGGACGTGCTGGGCAGGCTGCTCTGGGCCTGGGCAGGACTCGCTGGGCAGGCTGCTCTGGGCCTGGGCAGGATGTGCTGGGCTGGGCAGGCTACTCTGGGCTGGGCAGGACATGCTGGGCAGGCTGCTCTGGGCTGGGCAGGACATGCTGGGTAGGCTGGGGTGGGCTGGGCAGGACGTGCTGGGCAGGCTGCTCTGGACCTGGGCAGGACGTGCTGG